>CAEGAG010140576.1:0-31531 GCA_903067065.1 Brachyrhaphis terrabensis
CCATGAATCTTCAGGGAAATAGGCATTGTCTAGAGTTTATTTAAATGCTGGCTGATGAAGGTCATGAACTCTTTGTCTTTCAGCTTGTCCATCTGTTCTGATGAGCGGCAACACGCTGGCAGGTAAGAGATTTGATCAAATGAGCAACACGGACGACGCACAGCCTGACAAAGGTTCATTCACCATTAAGCGAACAGCCATAATGACGGCGCAGACGAAACAGTTGATAATTATGTAAGTAATAATCTCACTGAGAGAAACTAACTGTGGTTTTCATGATTCTGCTTCAGGTTTCAAAATGATGGAGAAGTTTGGCCTGGTGGAGAAGGAGTACAGCACCCTACCTGGAGTTTCTCTGGAGCCTGGTTCGTTTAACAGCTTCCCCTGCTACAGGTTACACCGCGATGCCCTGGTGTTACAGCCCACCAAGTGAGCAAAAGCATGTCCTCCCCGAGATATTAAATACACGCTGTGCAACACATGGTAGAGCAAATGAAGCCTAAAATATAGTGCTTTTTAGTCTGCCCAAATATTTTCTATCCACTTTAAAGCTGAAGCTAATATTGGTTAAGGTTGCTCTTGGGGAAAATGCTTTCTTTCTTTTTTAAATACAGTGTCTTTCAAAACAGTGTAAGATCTTTTAAATGGTGTGAGATAGTATTTTAGGGTCTTAAGAAACCAAAGTTGAATTTTAAGCTGCAGATAAATGTAATTCTAACACAATAAATGGTCATTGCAAAAAAAACCGCCATGCCCACATTGTTGGCAGCATCATGATCTGAAGTTTCTTTTCTACAGATGGAACTGTTTTTGTTTGTTTGTTTGTTTGTTTTGTTTTGTCAATATGAACAGGGCTGTCAGTCATGATCTAAAACCTTCAGACATCTGATGGGATGTTGAAGATGAAAAATGGATTTTATTTTTCTCCATCAGAATGAGAAGGTTTATTCATGAGGGACAAAGTCAGAGAGCAGAACTAAATTTGACGAAGTTCGATCTGATAGATCTAGAAGATGGTTGCAAGACAAAGGAGGTGGATATTTCCAAGCCTCGGTGTGGGATGGTAATAGATTATTTTCAAATTACAATTTTTTTTTATTTGCGTCCACATTATTTTATTTACTAATCAATGGGGCACTGTGTGGTGCAGTGGCCAGAGTAGATGCCCCATAGGTCAGCAAATAAAAGAATCCGGATGTACTCTTACATCAGTGGTGACTTACGATATTTATTGTACTCTTGCAGTTTTCTTTCCTATGAATAAGTTTGGATGTCAATATTAGATTCAGTGGGGTTTACAAAAGAGTTTGGTTTGACAGCATTTTCGAAAATGTAAGAATGTACTAAAAAATAACTTGCTTTATTTGAATTCCTCATAAATTTAATGTGTTTTTTGTTTTACCATTTTAAAACACAGCTCTTAATGCAGCACTGAGAGGTGCTACATTCAAATAAACACATAAAAATTTATGTTGTTGCCAGTTACCACCAGGGAGCATTTATCTAGAGCCTTCTTGCATGAAAATAGAAATCCTTTGTGTAGCAAAGGTAATTGGAAGCTTTTAATGGCTTCATTTGAGCTCCTGTAATGTTTTTCTTTCTGTGATGTTATCATTTTAGGAGCGTTTTTTTTTTTCCAGTTTGTGCTGTCAACAGGCTGTAATTGTACCTTCCTGTTGTGTGATTGCTCTATTTTTTTAAAACTGTCAGCAATGAACAGTTTGGAAAGTTTAGGGTGGCATTAAAAAACCTCATGCTCAGAGGCAGTTATTCAAAACACGGTGGGTTCTTTGATCAGAAAAAGGCAACGGATGCACAGTCTGTCTGAAGCTGCGCTCCACCAGCCGCCGCAGCAGCTGAAGCGAGTCAAAACTTGTAAAAGACTTCCAGAGGCTACGTGGCTCTAAGGCACGGCTAAGTCTGCTGTTTTTCTCTGTTTGCCTACTCCACAGGTACCTTCACCCTGAAGGTTTGCCATCTGACTACACCATTTCTATGATGCTCCGTTTGCTCCCTGAGACCCCGCAGGAGCCTTTTGCTTTGTGGGAAATCCTCAACAAAGACAATGAGCCGATGGTGGGCCTAATCCTCGACAGTGAGTCTGAGTCGCTGAAAGTTTTTCGGCTCTCTTTTTTTCTTTCCTTTAGTTTCCCTGCTTTCTTTCAAGTAAGCCAAGGAAGTTCACAATTCTGGAAGCAAAACTGCAGAAACACGGCTGAGAGTATTGCTTTTAATCCCATCAAATGTTCTTGGCCTTTATCTAGAACAATAAACTCCGCCTTCAAGAGCTACTGTCCTAGACATTTTAGACGCGTCCAATCTCCAACACAGCTGAGTTGATGGCTGAAGGTTTTACAGAGACTCTGGTAATGAGTCTTCTCATTTGATTCAGCCGTATTGAGCAAAGGGAACATTTAACTCCTGCAGGACACCGACCATTGAGGACTGGCATCGGACACACCTGATCTAAACATTTTGTTTCTCCAAATAATTGCACCTCTTAAATCTGACTGAATAATATTCATTCAGTTGTAACTTGGATTGAACTCAAAGCTCACATTGCAATTGTTATCTCCAAATTACCGCAGTGCAAAAAAAAGAGAAAGTGCTTCAGGAAGCATTTTATTTTGCTTGTGATATGTATACAAATGGTGTCATTGAAATGGTTTGTTTTTCAAAAACAGCATAGCTGAGTTAAAGCCAAGAAAAGTTAATTCTGTCTGCAAACGTGAACTTCCTCTAACCTCATCCCACATTCTCTCCGCCTGCACACAGGCTCTGGGAAGACTCTGACGTTCTTCAACCACGACTACAGAGGAGACTTCCAGACTGTTACGTTCGAAGGACCAGAAATCAAAAAGGTTTTCCACGGAAGCTTCCACAAGGTGCGTGTTGCGGACAAGTATCTTAAACCATTTCGTTTAAAGTGTGAATGTAGCCTGAAGTAAAAATGGGCCCTGAATAACTTTCTGTATCCTTTTAACGTTTCTACTTTGTCATGTTATGCAAGCTTCAATGTGTTTGATCGGGATTTTATTTGAAGTATTAAAGCTGCTGAAGGAAAAGGATAAAGGATTCTTTTCAAAAATGTTTCACAAATAAAAACTGTCACTTGACCTTTTAATATGACAGCCTTTGGTAAAAGTGTTGTCAATTACAGCTGTTCTTTCACAGGTTTACCAGAAAACATTAATGAAGAAAAACCATCATTATATCCAAAGGAAACACCAGACTGGTCAGGGATAAAGCAGTTCAGAAGGTCACGCAGGTTCAGGTTATAAAACAAGCTTTTATGATCGCCATTATCTGAGTGTGACACAAGTGTAGGTATAATTTAAGACATGATTGTCAAGACGAGGGCCAGAAGAAGAGCGTTTGTCAGAAAAAAACTGCCAAAAGGCCTCTTCAGACCCACAACTCAGCTGGGAGAATCTGTTAGCAGAAAACCATCAGACATATTTGATATTATCCACGGGTCATGTAAGGGACAGACGGAAACAGTTGTGAGAGAAAACCTGTTATAAGGCATAAAACTAAAGACTGGGCCAGTGGGTCGACTTCCAAGAGGATAATGACCCCAAAAATGCAGCCAGGGCTGCAGAGGAATATTTTTTTCCTGATCCTCATTGTCTTTAATTGTATAATTTATTGATCTATTGTCTTCTTACTTCAATAATTTTTTTTTTTTATTAAGCAGTTAACCAGTTTTATCCCCTGTACAGCACTTTTTGTTCCACCTATCTGTATGCAAAGTGCTCTACAATTGCAAATGATTGATTGAATGATGGGTTTCAATCCAGACCCGAATCAATAAATTGAGATTCTGTGGCGAAACTTGGAAAATGGATATTGGCAGGCTCTTCCGTCTGATCTGACTGGTGTAATTTGCAAAGAAAAATTGGTGAAAAATTCAGAATTCAGCTGAGCTGACAGAGACATCCTCCAAAAGACCTGCAGCTGTAATCGTAGCTAAATGTGGTTCTGTACAGAACCGTTCTGAAAAGTATGGCCTTTTCAAAGTCTACACTTTTCAGATTTTCAGAACAAAGTACCTTTTTAGCTCAACAGTTCACTTATGCACTACTTTGTGTTGGTGTGTCATAAAAAAAAAAATCCCAATAAACTATATGATGTTTGTGGTGCAAATTATAAAAAAAACTTTAAAATGGTGTGAATACTTTTGCAAGTCCCTGTGAACGTTAATAAAGACCAATTTCAAAATACACTTGCAGATAAACCTTTTGACTGCTGCACAGAAAGTGTGCTGAATAGAGGGGAGCTGGTGGAGCTGGACTGTAGGTTACAGGCAGCTGAGAAGCACAAAAACAGGAAGATCCCACAAGTATTTGGACGTTTTTGAAGTTGTACATTTAGGCTGGGGAGATTTCAGAGCCTCATGGGCTGAGAATTGTTCTCTTTTTTTTTTTTATCAGCGCTATTTTAGAGAGTTTGAACCTCCAACTAAAGAGCCCATCTTTCTCCTCACGGCCTGTCTTTACTGATTTATTCATATTTTAACTTTTATTTATGATTGAACCACACACACGAGGATTTGAGGAAACGAGAACTCTTTTTCTTTCTAATTTAGCTCAGCCCCAGTGGGTATACGATTAAGCTGAATTGTTTTTCATTTAGATATTTTAATAAAGTTGATTTTTATGTAAATTGTGTGGTATTGCACTGAATAGCAGCACCAAAGTCCACGGAGATTTCTGTTGCAGAAAATCTTGTATTCCCGTTTAAGAGAAACGATTAAAAATGAAAATGATAACATAAGCAATAATGCAGGTGTGGAATAAATGATAGTCCTGATTTGGTCTCCACAGACTCGATAAATGACCGATGGAGACTGCAAAACTCTGATCAACCCCATTAAGATGAAAATATTCAATCCTCAGAGATTTTGTCTGAATATCTCTAATTGGTTAGGATTTGGAAAATAAAGCATTATTCTTCTTTAAGGAGCAGCTGCTTTATACTGTCGCTACTTAAAGTATATCTTTTTGCTAAAAACAACCTCACAGCCACCCAGCAGCCTCCAGTTTTTCATTCTTTATCTCAAAATGTGCGGGAGTAGCTGTCCATCATTCAGTCTTTTGCCTTTGTTGGCGAACATGGCAATGTTCAGAGCAGGAACAGATGCAGAGGACTGCCAGACCAAAGGAAGTGTTTGCTTCTATTTAGACAGGATGACAAGTGAATAAGAGGAATGTTCGTGAGCATGAGCTTGTTTGTGTGGCCTTTAGAAAAGGATTACCATATGAAGACGCCGTGCGTTAAAGCAGGAAACCCAGTAGGATCTGTCAAAGCTTACTGAGGCACACAGGCACAGACAGGCCAACAAACCCCGGGAGGAGAGACGGAAAACAGAAACAGGTAAAAGCAGAGAACAGAGGAATAAATAGAAATGACTCTGAGTTTTAGCTGCAAAAAAAAATAGAGTCGTAAAAATCGGAGACACAAAGGGGAGAAGAGAAACTTGTCTTCGCTGTAACTCACACATTGCTCAGAGCCATAATATTCTCCAGAGGCGTGTGAATGCTATTTTTGTACCTCCCCATGTGATTAAACATTAAAAATACATGTGCTAAAACTCTTTCTGGGAGCTACAAATCATCATTCTAGAGCTTTAACTAGCTTTTTTTGGGTTTTCTAGCTCTTAGTCACTTACTGCCTCTTATGATGTAGTTAAAAATATACTGTGCATTTGTATATTAACATCTTAAAATCATATGCAGCCCTTAAACAGATTATGTAAAATCACAACAGTGGGCATCAATAGGTAGGAAGTTAGCTGTAATAAGTGACACCAATCGTTAAACAGCCTTGATCTGGGCTCTGATCCATTATTATTCATGAGTGGAATTAAGTTTCAATCTGATTCTAATTTCTGATCCAGTGAAATTATGTGTGTGTGTGTTTTTTTCCCTCTTATTCCAGATTGTTGTCACTTGTAGTCATTCCCTATATTTTTCCAATACCCATTTTCAGGAGACCACATTTTTAGGGGTGAACTTTGACTAGGTCATTCACTCCTCCTTTAAGACAAAAAAAATCACATCTATTTTAAGGTCCAGTTTTCTGGTAGACATCTGAAAAATTTTGGGTGAAAACTCTCATTCAGTCAGGCTTTATATTTTAATTTAGCTCAACGAAAGCCCCAGGTGCATTTTGATAAAGGAACACCAGCTCACGCTGTTGCCAGGACGATGTTGTTCTATGGGTTTGTTTGGCGTTTATGGTGATGCACCGTAATGTTCTTTGCCAGAAATAACTTTTACACCATGGTTTTCAACTATGCTTTTTTCTCAATGACATAAAAGACCAGATGTCAAGAAAATGCTGCTGGGACAGCTGAACTTCATTTTCCTTCTAATTAGATTCACAATAATAGATGGCAGGTGAGAACCCAGGAAGACTGAATGTTGAAATTCAATCAAAAGGTTCAAGAACATATGCATTTAAGTTAAGAAACCAGGTTATTGTGCCTTTTTCACATCTTTTTACTTAATTGGGTTTCAGTTAAATTGAAAAATGTGTGTGAACTAATAGCCACTGTATGTTACATTGCTTTATCGATGACTAGAAGAAAAGTACATCCAGGAAGTGGTAAACTTTAATGTATGAACCTTAAGTCCTTTAAACACAGCAGAATGTGACATTTTAAGAGAGAAAAAAAATTAATAAATTAAAATATTAAACATTTGCTTTTACTTTCTGCTGCTGTTGGCAAGATAAATTTGATTTTATAAAACTGAAATGTGCAAACAAAACATTTTTCATTTAGCATGAAGGACAGAGTCACATGGAGGACAATGCTGAAACACAGAACGACAGACATGCACATACCACATAGTGCTGCTTATATACCATCGACATTTCCCTGCCCTGCACTCATTCCCTCTCCACTAATATTAACCTTAACTGAATGCCACTAAATATCAGCTAAATGTCTGGACCATGGAGGATGTTCATTATGCTTTATTTCACAAAAGCTCAACACATGTTATGCCCGGTGAAGTATTCAGACTGAAGGACACAAAAGTCATTTTAAAAAGCGATGTTCACACCTCAGCAGAGGACTGCATTCTGGCTCTCACATCTGAACTTTGTCTCCATATTATCTGCAAATAACATTCATTTATGCACCTCTGACATAGGGTGTCTGCATGTTTTGCTGAAGATGAGCAAGAGCATAGAGGTTATGAGAAAAAAAAAAAGCATAATGGGGAAACGCACAGACGCTAATGGTCTAGGTTAATACTGTCCTTCACCAGAATGCCGGTTTCTTTCCTCATTAACTGTACAGACATCTGCATGTGATGGTTCATGGATCTGGCAGCACTTTTCTCTTAAGTAGGCAGTTTTAGCTCACAGACTTCCAGAGCTCAGGGTGGATTGGCTTATTTGTTTGCTCATTGCAGATACTTTTGGAAAGTATTTATCTAAAAGGGGGAAAAAACACACACACAGGCACAGAGGAGTTTATGGTCAGGGTGATTATTGAGCTCATTTGCTGAAACACTCTCTGGGAATATTCCCATACTGTGGAGTCCAACTTTAGTCTGATTCATCAAGCCAGCTTTGGCCTAAAACCACATGGCAGTACCTTTTTTCTTGACTGCATGTATTTGACTGGAAATATAAACCTAAAAGTTGACAACTGAATCATAAGAATAAATGGTGAAAAACATCTGAAAAAATTTAATTGTTCAATTTGGTGTGTGAGATCATTTATTTTTGACGTGTCATTAGGTTATACACAGAACCAAAAAGATGCACAGTAGTAATGAAACTTCATCAAGGGGAATTTAAAGAAATTTCTCATTCAAAACAAAGGAAATAGCAGCATTTCTACTTTAAAGATCATGAAATAAATTTATTTTGTAAACAAAACCTGATCCCGTTTTCGTCATGGTGCAGGTTCCTGAGAAATTTAGATCACAAAATTTGACTAATTTATGCAAAAACTTTTATTTGAAAGCTCCTTAGAAGTTTCTTTTGAAAGGTAAAGATAATCCCTTGTTAGGCACCAGTTAAATAACAACAATGTTATGGTATCCACTTTGTAGTAATCTCACCTATGAAATAGTGAAGGGTTTATTTTGAAGGGTATTTCTGAATGTCCAGCATAAACCTTTTCATGTTACGGGAACACTTAGTAAAAGTATCCTTGATTTCCACTAGCTTTCCACTAGCTTAGCTCTAGTGGGAATGAAGTTAGATTAGATTGCTTCAACACATTTAGATTTAAGCAGAATTAAGGATAATTTCACAGCTGCTCACTATTGTCTTACTCTGATGTCTGGCAATTAGGACATTTCTATCACACCTTGTTTTCTGACCCTGTTCTTGCACTGCCACACAGCTCCATGTAACCATCAGCAAGACGTCGGTGAAGGTGGTGTTAGACTGCTTTGTGGTCGGGGAGAAGTCCATCAGAGCGGCTGGGAATATCACCACAGACGGAGTCGAGATCCTGGGGAAAATGGTCCGGTCCAGAGCCAAAAGAGACAGCTCTGCTCCGGTTAGTACCGATGAATGTACATCTGTAGACAAAAAAAGATGCTAGGATGGTGGGGGGAAAAAAAGTGTCTTTTTGAGTCCACTCTTGACATTTTACAGAGAGAAATATGACAAAAAAATATTAATTTGTGAAAAATATGTTGTGCTTGCTGTCCACCCCCTCCATATTCAAAGAGGGTATGAAGAGGGTGTGAAAAATGTGTGAAGAATTACTCCCAGGAAAGATGGCAACCATAAATACCTTGTAGTGAGTCAATCAGTGGGAGTTCATTTTATTTATGGCAAGTAGAAATTTGCAAAGTGTCACAAATGTGTGAAAAAAGTGGTTTTGGGCACAAGATGGTGATATATCCTGCTGGAGATACAAAGTGCTATCATGGAACTATTATTAGGTGTTTACTTGCAATGCAGGTTTTATTTATTCTGTTTTCAAAATATCTAATCTCAAACTTATCGTTATCATTAATATAATAGTAATAATCACTAATATCATTATTATTATTATTATTATTATTATTATTAATTAATAATTATTGAGCATGACTTTATCATGTTGAGAAGAGGCTTCTTCAGATATATATTGAGTAAATAATCAAAATCTAAAAGTGTATGTCCCAGATAAAAGATGAAGTGCAGATTATAGAGAAAGGGGTTACTAAAGACGATTACACACAAAATGCCTACTATAGTATCCTTAACATGAACCTTTTCACATTTTGCCTCAACCAATTTTATTTGAATTTTTTTTCCCCCTTGCTTCTTATACCATTGATATATTTTTTAGAAGTAATAATCCCACTGAGATTTTAATTTGATTTTTTTCACCAAAACAGCGTCTAATCCTTTTAAAATTGTGAAAAATGACATAACTTCACATAAAAGAAATCTTGAAGTGTGCATTGTATTCAGCAGGAAATGAGTCTATGCTCTGTAGAAACTCCTTTCACTCTATTCACAGCTGTAGGTCTCTTAGATTATTACAATCTTTAAATATCTGGAGATTGAGGTTTTACCGCTTTTTTAGTTGAGACTTACTTTGATTAAATGGAGAGCATTTTTGAAAATCTGATTATGAACAGATTCTCAGTTGGATTTAAGTCTTGACTCGTGTGTTTTCTGAACCATTCCCTTGTAGCTCTGATATTTGGGTGGCTTGTCTGCTGGAAGGTGACTTCACCCCATTTCAAGTCTTTCTATGTCCTCCAGTAGTTTTGGTTCTAGGATTTCCCTGTACTTAGCACCATCCATCTTCCCATGAACAACCTGTTTATCTGAGCTGCAACTGAGTCTTTTCGTAGATGGTGTGTTTAGGATAACATGAAGAGTTTATTTCCACCAACAGTTTGTTCAATTTTTTTAAAAAAAAGTTAAGATGTATTCTCATGTGACCACAGCACTTTTTGTATGCTTTGTTTTCTCTGTCCTTTGTCTGTGAAAAACTGAACAAGACTTCCATGGGCTTTCATTCAAAAATTGGCAGATCACTCTGTGGTCCATAAATCTTGATTCAATGTCCAAAGCTCAGCTAACAGCTGTCCTATAGATTTTCCTACATGAGCTATGGATCTCTGTACGTCTTTCAGAGTCACTATATGGGCCTCTTGGCTGCTGCTTTAATTAATACTCTCCTTGCCTGTCCCCATATTTCAGGTAGTCTGCTGGTTAGTCCTTTATCTGCAAAGTAAAACTCTACAAATTTACAACAGATCCACAAAAAATAAGCAAAATTTTTTGTTGTGATAAGAACATATGAGACTAACTTAAGATTACAAATTCATTAATTCAGCCATGTCTTTCCACTTTCAGCAGTGGGTTTACCATTGTTCCATGATAGGTTCAAAATTACATTTTTTCTTAACCTACACCGATGGTAACTTTTAAAACTTTTGCCAGTAGCTTGATCCCTGTGTACTTTGACCTTCATGGTGATGTTTGATCACTATCAAACTTTGAGGCTTTCATAGAATATCTAGATATGTATTGAACTCAAATTGCGCTCAAGTGGGCTCTTCTGAATTTTGCTCTGGATTTTATTTAGGGGTATCACAGTAAAGTGACTGGATTTTCATGTATAGTTTTCCCTCCACTCCATCACTAGAGCTACTTTGTGTTAGTTTTTCACATAAAATCTCAATAAAATATATTTAATGGGATTGTAACATGACAAAAATAAACATGTACCAAGTTCCCGAAGGGATTACAGATCTTCTTGGCTCATTTTAATCTAAAACCCATTATAATGGTACACAGTGATGACCCAAACTAAGACAATTACACCAAAATCAGCTCTTCAATCTACAGCAACTAACAAAAACAGCAGATACTGGGGCAAAGTTACTATAAATTAACCTCTGTTTTATTATTGCTGGTTTTTTTTTGTTTTTTGGGTTGTTTTTTTTTTTACCATATTTGAACTAAATCTGAAAATTTCAACCAGTTTACTTTTCCAACTTTAGTAATAAATAGCGCTGTTGCTTTACTCTGCATCATGGTCCTGGCAGATAACATTTTGTATTATAGATAAGGATTGTTGAAAGAAAACAGTGGCAGAAAGAAAAACGCATTTCCATCCAAGTCTGTAGTCATGTATCAAAGCCTGTCATGTCTCTTCTAGAATATATTTAAACTTTAAAGATAAAACTATCCCAGCCTGGTTAATCCAAGGTGGGACTTTCCACAGCATCACTTTCTTTTATTACTACTTTTTAATGTCAACTTTTATTATAATATAAACTCTTTTTCAGCTTAAACACTGTGTAATAGCCATCACCTGGGTCACATTTGTTTCAGAGACCCGATGGCTTTTAATGACTTTGTTCTGGAGAGTGTCTCTTCTGAACATTTTCTCCATTAAACACAGTTTATGTCAAATAAAAGTGCATCTTATGCAATGAAATATGCATAACTGCAATGAAATAATGTGCAGTGAATGAAATAATCATATCTTGCCTAGCAAGCCAGATTTTACTCTGTATCTGTCCTGTAGTATTGCTCTGTTTAAAAATGTTTTATTTGCAGTAGTAATGAAAATGGTTGGGTGTGTGTGTTTACAGTTTCAGCTGCAGATGTTTGACATCATCTGCAGCACGTCCTGGGCCAGCAGAGATAAGTGCTGTGAGTTGCCAGCTTTGGTAAGAAACGGAAGGATATCGGCCACGCTTTTAAAACGTTTTCTTTTTCTTTTTTGTCTTTCTTGTGCAAGAGATTTATCATCTGTCTGAAACGGACACAAATAATATGTGGGGTGATTGCTATTATGATCAAACTTTGACTGTCTAGATTCATTCAGTGACTAACCCAAGAACATCGACAATTACCGGCCTTGTCTTTCGGCTTGCACACAAATGTTAATTTATTTTTTCTGAATCTCAAGAATAATTTGCCAAACTTTTACAGTTGTGCGCTTTGATTCAAACCAAAATTCAATAAAACTTTACTCATCCCTCAAAAAACAGCTGTTTCAATCATGTCTTGATCCCTGAGGGTGGAGTGATATATATCACATTTTATAAGATATAAAAAAGTTTTATGGCTGATTTCCACTCTCCATGTTATTGCGTAGCTTTGGTCTGTCAATCCTGATTTTAGCCAGTTAGAATTTCTCTTAAAAACCTACACTGTGAAAAAGAGGAGATTGCTGTGTGAGAACAGTTGCTGTACTACAGGGTGTAGGATGAACTATGGCAAAATCTTTATGAAGCTGCATCACTTATCTAAGTACTTATGCTGGCATTTAGTATCGTTAACACAGCTAGCATTACTTAAACAACAGTTTCCGTTTGCAGATCCTCCTCTTAACTGCGACATTTCCGACTTGCTGACATTTGTGCTTGTTGTCTCTGCCTGTTATGGAACAGTTGCAGCTGTATCTGTAGCTATGGACTTTGGTCATTCAATTTTTGCTCTTTGTGTATGTGTGCTTTCAGAGAGTGGAAGAGCAGTGTCCTCCCCTGCCCCATGCCTGTACCTGTTCTCAGGAGAGCAAAGGACCTCCAGGACCATCTGGGCCCCCTGTACGAACACCAGTTTATTCTTTTGATTGGGTTGATCTTCTATGGTTCAGTCCACAGGAATGCACGAAGATATGTCACTATTTTCATATCAATAATGGCACTTACGTATGAAAATGAGACCTCTCGTGTAGTGTTCTTTAAACAGATTAGAGAAAAGTAGTGTTTGTTTTACCTAGCATATCAGAACAAATATGTTCAAATCTGCTATTCAGTTGGTTTGGAGAATGCTGAAATTTGGAGGGTGTTTTAGAACCAGATAACCTTAGAACTATTGTCCAGTACAAACTTCTCCCAATACCAAAATAATCTGGAGTCAAATGTGAGCCCATCTGATTGGCAGCGGACATTTGGCTCAAAGTGGGCCGTCAATGCACAGTGATGATGAATGCAGCAACAAATCTACAAGATTGGTGGGGAAAAAAGAAAAATATGAGTGTTAATGACTCACCTTGATAGCATTATGTAAAAATAAATCCATACAAATGACTAGACCACTTTTATTTCAATCAAATGAACAGTGACTTACAGATTTCAGAGGCAAACTTACTCATCACATCCCGTTCTTCTTTCTGTTTTAGGACGGAAAGTCAATTTCAATAACCAAATATTTGCTAGGTTTATGTTTTGTTCACCTTCAGGTGCATAACGGTGTGTGTTGTTCAAAGCTGGGTATTTCTCAGTCAAGTTTGAAGTACAATCAACACCTGTGCCAAATCTTGGATCCTAATAAAAACGCTGCAAAACTAAAACTAAGGTATTATTTTTGGGTGATTAAGCATATACCTTTTTTATTTTTAGTATATAATAATTAGAATATATTTTTTAAATTTCCACCATGCAGGCTAATTCAGGTAATTTTCTGTAACAATCCTTGTTTGTTCTGATGTTTGGCTTTCAACCTATAACCCTGAGTGATGACTTTTTAAGCAGCACTGTTCCTCTTCGGTTTTCTGTGCTTCATATTCCACTGATCGCCTCGGTATTGTGTGTTTAACCCAGCCACAGTTCAACACTCAACATTAGCCAACGATCAATTCAGCATTTGGAAAGTAAGGCGTGCCCAACCTATCATCTCCTTTGGATAGAAATTGGAAAGTGCCCATGCTGGCTTACATCCAAGATGTAAATTTGTCTTTGGCATCAAATTACTCAGAAAATCATAGAGCTGTGTTTTTCTTTCATTACTGGGGGCCCGCATACAAATCCAAACGTAATTATTTGTTTTACTCCTGCTGGAAGCTAATTTTAGTTTCTTTGCAGTATGTAAATGTAAGACTCATACTTTTGGAAAAGAAAAGTGTATCTTCTTGGATTTTTCTACACCCGGTTTATCCCAAATATATGCAAATTCATAATAAATATAAATACATACATTCCTGAAACATGAAAAAATCCATGATGGTAGTTTCCACTATTTGCACAATACATATGAACACACACACACACTGTCTTTTTGCTAGACTTTTGATCCCAAGCAAAGAAAAACACTCCTACCCCTCCTCTGTGTGCTGTGCAGCTAAGCATTATCAAGGATGAAGGACGATTACTGCGTGAGAAAATCAAAGCACACACTCCTATGTATCACAAATGCAAAAACAGAGAGAATATCACCAAACAGCTTTTTAAGCAAGACTCACTAATGCCCTGATGAATAAATGTATTAAAAGACGCCAGAAACTGGAATATCACCTCTAATAAATTGAATCCTGAAAATGCTCTTATTAGTATCTCTACTAATAGTGGCAAATGGTGTTTTGTAACTCAGATGAGTATTATTCCAAATGCTCTGCCACCCAATTTAACTTTATGCTCACAAACAACAACTTTTGTCATCTCATGGGCTGGCTGTTTCTAGTTTAATCTATTATTTTTATGTGCAATGAGTGTTATTGTGCCAAATTTAGTCAATTTTGGCTTGTTTCTTCTCTTAAAGTCTGGATTCCAATAGTTTCTTTATGAGGTAAATTACATAAAAAAATAAAGAAAAAACAGCCAGTCTGCTTTAAACAACAGTCCACTGGATCCAAATAACACAATATTCTTATATATATATATATATATATATATACATTGGTTGTTTTTTTGTGGAAAGTTGGTTGCTCTTATAATTGCCTGTCTGCTTTACAAAACAATGAAAAGGCCAATTAAGATTTTTCAAGTTCTATCCTGTTAATTATAAGTATTATGACGGTATTTGCTCTTTAATTACTTTCTTTTTTTATCATCGACTTAGGGTGGACCCGGGATGAGGGGAGCCAGAGGAAACAGGGGGGAACCAGGAGTGACGGTTGGTAATGGGTATTTAATCTCTGGGACTTTATTTTTCAGTAGTAGTATCAGTCTGAAATGCATATCAACTATTTTGACTGTGTTTTATTTCACAAAAACAAAATCTAATGGAATCACACACAAGGGAGACAAGCTTGGAAAAAATCTGATGTTTCTTCTCAGATGGGCACACATTGCATTTCAGCTTACAACAAATACTATATGAATCTTTACAAGACTAACAAGTCCAACAGTACAAATATCTAAAATTAGATTCAGTTGAACTCAATTCAGTTTATTCAAATTAGTAATTCAAATATACTGCAACACAGCCAAAGTCACTTGATCATTTTCTCTCCATTTTTAAATGAAATAGTAAATCTTGAAACCTCTGTCTTCGAATAAAACTGAATTGATTTTTCAAAAGCAAACTTTTGCATGTCTCCCCTTTTATTCTCCAGTAAACATTTTAAAATTACAGTGGAGAAAATAAGTGTTTTATACACTGACAATTTTTCAGGTTTACACACTTGGAGATTGGAGAGGTTTGTAATTTTCATAAGTGAGAGACAGAATCTGAACAAAGAGACCCACAAAATTACATTGTAGATTTGTTTTATTATTGATTAAAATTTTATGGCATGAAATAAGTGTTTGATACAAAAGAAAAATAAAACATAATACAGAAACCTTTTTTATAGTTACAGAAGTCAGGCATTTCCTCTATAGTTTTACCAGGTTTGCACACACTGTAGCAGGGACTCCTCCAAACATTTTGGTTTTATTCAGCTCTTTCAGGTTTCAGGGCTGTCACTGGGAACACAAGTATGAAATCCCTCCAAAGATTTTTTTTTTATTAGTTTAAGATCTAAAGACTGCAGGCTGCTGACGGAGCCATGATTAATTTTCAATGCGTTTACTGAGGTAATAACGCGGTTACCCAAAGTCTCATGACACATGGCCTCTTATATGGTTCAGTTCCTGTCCCCTTCGCAGAAAATCACCTCCAAATTATGATATTTACACCTCCATGCTTCATGATTAGGGTGATTTTTGTTAGGATTGTACTCATTGCTCTTCCTCCTCCAAACACAGTGACTGTGTTTCAATACTGGCTTCTTCTGACCACAGGACATTCTCCAATGTCTCATCTGAATCATCCAGAGGATCATCAAAAGTTAATGATTTAAAAAAATCATACAATGTGATTTTTGGATTTCTTCTTTTAGATTCTGTCTCACAGTTGAGGTGTACCTACAATGGATGTTACAGACCTCTCCATTCATTGTAAGTGGGAAGACTATCAAATACTTAGACAGAAAGATGGTGTATGTGACATGCAATACATATTACACAGCTCAATCCTAAAAGTAAATTTATGCGATTCTCGATTGATTGAACACACACCTTAGCTCTTTGTTTTTATTCCGCCTTCATTCTTGCACATTCTGGTTACTTGGTGTGTTTTAATGGCTCAGAAACACATAAACCCAGGATGCGCATGGTTGAACAATAAAATAATAAACACACTTAAAGATTGTTTTGGTTATGACTCCCACTGTACTGAAACTCTACGAATACAACAAATCAGTTTTGGTTTGCATTAACCTCTCTTTTCTGGCTGCTATTGCAGGAAAGCTGTCTGCACTTTTCACACAGTAATGAAATGAAACTCCAACAGCATGAAAAACCAGATTACAGATGACTGAAGTGTCCAAATTGAAGTCCCGCCCTATATCCCACCACAGAGACGGTCAAATGTATAAATCATAGAAGTGATGTTGATCAGCGGCTGTATGTCACTCTTAAGTCGCCTGTTTGACGTTTTATAGGTCAGGGGCAGATCTCAGAAAAATAAAGCACTTTTTTTTTTATTAAGATAATGTATAATAACAAATGAATTGTATTTGGAGGGATAAAGAGATTTTGGAACTTTTAGTAAAGTTAATGTTTTGATTTTACATACATATTTAATAAAGAGGCCTAAACTATCAAACTGTATGAGGTAAAAGTGGTTTTTTGGGGGGTTTTTTGTGCCTCTGATCTCTGTGGGTGAGCATTGTTGCCTATAATCTCAAAATACAGCTAAAGAAGTTTTAAAACATTTACTTCTCAACACAAGACCACAAAAATCAACCATGCTAAAACTTTTTATGGTGTCCTTTGCGCATCGAAGCTCTTGTGTCTTACAGGGTGAAACCAGCTTAATAGATACATTTTGGTTTGTGAATGTGAGACAAATGTTCAATTGTTTTAGCCCTTTTGTCTTTTATCAACCTCATAGAAAATGCCCTGGCTCATCAAAATTCATATCATTTTAACCTTGTTCCTTTGTTGTGGTGGTTTTTATAGGGACCGCAGGGACCTATGGGGGATATCGGCCCTTCTGGACCTCCAGGACCGCCTGGTCCTCAGGGACCCAGTGGACTCTCCATTCAGGGACCCCCAGTAAGCCTGCGTTTGAGTAATCGTTCTCTCCTAAGTATAATGCCACATTTACTTTACTTAGAAAGGATATTGCACATTAAACACTTCAGTTCGTCGTATAAATGTGGCAGATTTAGCCGTCGATGCTAATATTTGTCTGCAGTTCCAGGCATGTTGTAGGTATAACAAGATTCAAATAGTATTCTAACAATTTAAAAGTAAAATAATATAATTCAATAGCCTTAAAAACACACGATCAATATGCAGCATCTACAAATCTATACATGAACACGTTTGATTATTTTCATTTGACTTTTTAGGCATTTTTACAGACCTTGAAAATAACACACATCGTCGTATTATTAATTAGTCACCAGGCTAATTATAAATAAAAAAATGTATAGCAATGTATGTTTCCTTGTTCAGTACACATGGCAGCCATATTAGGTCTCTTGGTCCAGATTGATGAGAAACATTTATTTTTCTCTCTTGGAATTGAGGCTTCAGAAATCCCACAACATTACCATCTTAAGTTTAAGCAGTCATTACAATAAAATATTGCATTGTTCGTAATTGCTTAGGACCTTTGTATTTGATAGTGTTTTCATGCTGAAAATATAATAAAACATTTTTTGCTTAAATATTATATTTTTTAATTTTTTGGCCTTGAAATTGTGGTGACTGGATCCTCAAACGTAAACATAAACACACACGAATCCTGAAAGCTACTGAGTCAAACTAACTGGTGTAGTTTTAATCAATTACTGTTTTTTCATCCATTAATTTGTTGTTGTGTTTTAGCTTCCATTCAAAGCCACAATGTCATTGGGCGATTTAGTGACAAAGTTTCCTTTTCAGGGCATTCGTGGAGAAAAAGGAGAGAGAGGTGATGCTGGCACAGCAGGACCAGCGGTAAGAACATCCATGTTTCATAAAAACAATAAATATAATCGTGGAATATGTTGACATCCCCAAGGACTCATTTATATTTTATTCCATGTATTAATTCTGTCCCAAGCTACTACAAGTATAAAAAGGCTATGAATTTTTTTCACTTTATGGGCATAATTACAACAGTGAGCAGTGTCTGCTTTTCTTTTAAGGAAAATATTACCTTTAATACCCCCCATTTTTGTTGTTGTGTGTCTTTTGCTTAGACAGATGAAGAACTAACATTTTAAACAAGAGCTTAGGAAGATAAGGATAGTAAAGAGATTTACCCTCATAGAGGATTATGAACGTTTAAATTGCATCATGTGTTTATGTTGGAGCAGAGCTGTGCTGTTTTGTTGCTGTCACACTTTCACGTGGACAGCGAGCAATCTAATGGAATCACTGAGATGCGAATAATTATTACCAACATCCCCATTATTGAGCAGTGAACCAATGAGAGTAGTAATGAATTAATTTTATGGTTTTCTCCTAAGGAGCTCGAGACACCAGCGGAGATGAAGTGAAGGTTTTAATAACTCAGCGTTCCAAGATGGGTTTTGCATTTCATTGTTTCTCTTCCAGCAAATTGTTAGGGAGTTTTTAGTTGCTTTGATAAGTGAATGAACAAAATATGCATATTGAAAACACTAATAATGACTTCTAAAACACTTGTAGAAGTCATCTTGTGCTAGAACTTGGACAGTATAAACATTATGCCTTATTTAGATGCATTTTTTGATATGTTATTATTTGCAGCAGGAAATGCTTCTTCTGCTGTCTCTGCTGCTTTGGGAGTATAATCATTATGAAACCATTGCTCCTGGGTGTTTGTTTTCCATCTTACATAGTGAGATGGACTGTGCATCAGTGAAGGTTTTCCATACCGGTTTAACCTTGAGCCACTTCTTTTGCCCATAAGGGAGATATTTTTGTCAAACTACTTTGTTTTACTTTAAATTATAATTTAAAAAAAATTGTTTGAGGTCAAATTAGGGAGATATTTGGATGGAATCTATGAAATAAAAGTTATTAATAGATTATTCAATATTTCATACAATTAATGTTAAACAATATTGCTTTTGGCGTCTTTGGAACCAAGGTTTTCTCTATGTATCTCTACCTATTGCTGATTTGTCCACCTGCTTTAGCCAATAACCAATAAACATGGACCTTGTTTATGGATCTGTGGTATGATGGTTCCATTATTCTGATTTTTACAGAGAATCTGTAATATTGTACATGTTCCTGTTTTATATCTCTATAAACTACAAACGTAACCTTTCTTCCTTCAAACTGGATGATTGTCATTATAAATGACAAGAGCTGCTGGAAGAAATTAGATCATTTAGTGGATCAGCTTGTTTCAGGTCTAGTAAAGCAACAATAAACTGCTGATGGGGCAATGGGATCTGTACTGAGCGACGCAACAAGCAAAGAGCAAAACTAAGCCGTGTTAAAACATTTTTTTCCATGCTACTGAGCAGGACTGGTTACAGTTGTTGCTCCCATCTGCCAGTCAGCGAGTCTTCAGAAGTCACTGTTGGTAGGACAAATATTTCTTTCCTTGCTTTTTTTCTTGTTGGTCAGCCTTGAAACATTTTCACTTTGTCAGACATTTCATAAACTCTTCTGAGTCAAATGATTTCTGTCGTGATGTCAAGAATCAACTGGACTGAACAGCTGTTTGTTATGACGCTGATGGGCACATAAACAGTTGTCAGCCAAAATGACTCGTCATGCTGTTGCAGATAATGACGTCCCTGATGACTTTATACAGATACCTTTGGGATCTGTATACTGGGATGGTGTTTACTCTTTTTTTTATATCCGACTCTATGCATATCATTAGACTTTAATAAAGACTATATTTCACAGCGATTCACCCGCACCATGTTTCCACAAGTCTTTTTCGAATTTTTTTTTTTAAATAAGAAGTGCAATAAAAGCTCCTCTCATGAGGCAAGAACAACTTGTTTCCTATGAGAGAGCCACAACACATTTTGATGGAGCACTACAGCTCTTTCTGACTGCACAGTCCTATTAATAAAACCCTCCAGTCCTGTGCTGCTTTTTGTTACTGAGTAATAATGTGTTTTGAGAGAAAGGTATATGAATGATTGTGTGTGAAGCAGTATGTGTAATACAGCAGCTTCTACTGCTTTTATTTATAATATATGAGCACCCAAAGAGAATATCACAACCATGAAGCATCAATTATCTCTCTTTTTTTATACTTCCTGTTTCCTTGTCTTTCCCTGCTGCAGTAAGGGTAGTGTAACCTTGTCTTGAGCATCTACTCCACCTTGGTTTCAATTTGGCTGTGAAAAATGCTGCTCCAGTGCATGGCAGAGAGTGTGTGGGTTTGGGTGTGTGTTGGTCTTTCTCATTTCTCATTCTTTGTTCTTTTTATTAGTCTGCCTGTGCGCTTGTGTAATTTATCAGTTAATATGTTTTGCTTTGTGCGAAAGAGAGATGCGTGTGCTCTTTTGATTGTCTCCTTGTAGATATGGGGCAGATGTGTGTGTTTTCACACTCTTATGTTCCCATATTGCTCAACACTTAATCTCAGAAAGTCTGAGCTGTGTGAGCTGGAGTGTGCGCTTCCAGATCTATTTGTGTGTCGACCTGCAGCAGCGAGATCCTAATACTAATGTATCAGAATCAGCTGCACCACTGATTCAGTGGTTAGAAAGCACTGATGAAGGAATGATGAGTAAATTCATATCCTATAAAATCTTTGGTTAAATAATTGCATTAAATAGTGTACTTCTTTCAAAAATAATAATATGGCAAAAGTTATAAAAATTTAGCTGGTTTAGTTTACCATTTGAATTCTCCGCATATGTGAGAACTTTCTTCCCTGGTAGCCATGTTTGTTTTCAGACACGTGCATGAAAAAACAAAGCAGAAGGTCTAGCTCTGCAGCTGATGTGGGAGACTGTACTTCAGCCAAGATCTGAACAACGGCACGTCGTTAATCACCCGGGCCTGTCCTCTGTAACCCCAGTCTGTAATTTGTAGAATCTTTAACAGTGTTAGCTGTCCTGTTTTATGAGCCTTCCACTAATACTAAAGTGCAGAGATAAATCAACTCAACACTTAATCTATGACTGGTCTTTGGAACTGGTTGCATGCTTTGACCTGTGGGATGGTGAGGAGGCTGAAGGGGAGATGGGGCAAGAGATGGAGCAGCAGGGTCACCATCGAGTATTAAAGACTGTCTGTGTCCGAAGACTGAGGTCATTCAGTCTATAAATCGATTTTATGTCCTGTTGCTAAAAGATCGTTAAGACAAAAAGTTAACTGTTTTAACCTTTCCTAACCTTTGAATGTGTAGAAGTATTATTGTTATGAAAACTTTAGGAGAAAATATTTAATGTTTAACTGTATTTGGTCCTTCAGATGTCTGACATCTGAAGTCAAGATCTTTGAGGCACGAATCTGAAATAATATTAAGAATATTTTATTGGCAGAAATCTGCATAACAAGATCCCAGCTAAGTAAGAGTGGATGTTGCTACTATTGGAAAAAGTTTGAAATATCAGTTTAATCTTTTTATGCATTTTACAGTATAATACTGCTAAGGGTGGTGATAGTGTTTGGTGATTTAAATATGAATATTTGTATTTCCTTCAGGGCGTTCCTGGAAGCCCTGGCTCTCCAGGCAGAGATGGTCCTCCGGGAGCAAGGGTAAGATAAAAGACCAATATTTCTTCTAATCCTCTGTGGGTTCTAGTGTTTGGTTTGTTATGCTTTTGGTTGTTTTTTTTTTTATATATGATCCGTAATTTTAACTTCTTGACTTTTGCCTATTCTATCATAAGGCACAGTGACGAAAGATAAGGACAAATTTATTTTTATGTTTATGAAATTCCCCATTTTTGTTCAGGCTAAACTTTGGCCAGACATATAGGATAAAAAAAATAATTACCTGTTTAGCAGCTTCCCTAAATACTTATGTTAAGATGTTTCTGACTTCTGTCGCATCTGTAATAAACACTGGATGTCCGATTTATTTAGAGCCTCTGTATACTTTTTAAACTTTCTGCTTCAGATCATGAGCTGTTCCCTGAGGTTTCTTCATATCTCTTTGATGTTTCCTTCACATTGATCTAAGTTTACTGTTTCAAAAGTTGTCTGGATTTTTCTGGAATCTTTCTTGGAAAATGCCCATCATCTTTCTATGCTCTTGAAACTTACTTGTGCTTGCACCTTGTGGTGGACCCTCTGTGTGTAGCCTGAGCAAGTCTGCGGTAGACATGGATAATGAGATGTCAACCTGCTGGAGAGGATTTTTCTCTTGGCTGGGCCTTGTAAGACTTCATGGAGAGAATCCTGTAATCACCAACCAAAATTGTGTTCTGTAAATATCCAGGGTTTCTGAGGCTGCTGGGCTCACCAGTGTCAGAATGGACCAAACTATTGGTTTGAGCTCTTCTCATCTTCCTGCTAGTTCTGACATCTATCTCGTGTATCTTCTGATAAACAGCCGATGTAACTACATCGCTCAGCCTTGAAATATTCCCACGTTACTGTATTTGTGTGTTTTCCAGCTGTCTTTTTATATTGAATCCACAGCTGCATTTCCCTATTTGGTTTTACGCCTCATCATAAAACTGCACATCTTCCCTGAGTTGCAGAAAACTGCATCCCACCCAGGTTTTTGAAAACAACATACACACTGAATGAGATCTCATTCATAAAGGCTCAGTGATACCAGCTGGCTGCGGTTAATACTGGCAGAGTAATCTGGCCTTACAATGCCCGGCTGAGCCGTAAATAGCAAAACAGAAGCTCAGCCAAAGGGTAGGGAGTCAGCAGGCTGCAAAGACGGTTTTGTCCAAATGTGTAATATGATAACAGAGCAGTTCTATCCTGGCCCGGATCCCGGAGAGGTGGAGGAATCGGCATGTAATCCATCTGCTGTCTGTTGGCTGACAGTAGTGTCGGTGCTCATCCTTTCAGCTGTGCTTGTTAGATCCATTCATGCACAGTTTTCCCACCTGTCACGCTGCTTCCTTCAGGACATGCATGTTGTCTGTTGGTTCTTCTCACTGTGCCAGATCAGTTTTAGAGCACAAGAACTTTGAAATGCAGTTCACTTTTTATTTGACTTTATAGTAGATGTATCACCTGATGCAGCGTTGTGTTCCAAAGTTGCAAATGTCTGTGAAAAATGATCTTAAATAATTTATATGCTTCTTTCACTTTGAACATGTTAACAAATTTCACAGCATGAGCATCACAGCTCGTACAATATTTTCATAGCTTAAATATGCGGCATGCAGAACATGTTGTTGAATTTTACTGCTACTCTCATATTGGAATTGTTTAATTACTTAAAACATCCATCATGCAAACACTTTGTCCACCCGAATGTAGAATCACCAAACTCATGATTTCAGATCCGTGAAAGTGAGTCTAAGAATAGGACCTATTTTTGTTTATTTTTTGGCTAATTCCATCTAACTAGTGCTAAACTGTGGCTAATGAGTTCTTTGAGTTTCTACCACCAAAAGGTCGGACAGAAGAACTCCTCCTGAGTTCTTTACAGAGTTGGACCAGTTGTGGCTGAATAAGATTAGGTGTCTTGCGGTTAGAAAGTTGTGGGTTTGATTCCTGTTTCCTCCCTGCCCACATGCTGCATGTCTGAGCAAGGCACTAGGATAGCAGCAGACATGCTGCATGTCTGAGCAAGGCACTAGGATAGCAGCAGACATGCTGCATGTCTGAGCAAGGCACTTCACCCCAAGTGTTCTACAGAGTATGAAAAGTCAAATATGGCTTTGGAATAAAACTAGGCTGCATTTAGTTGTCGTGGCAACTCAAAACACACCATAAAAGTTCAGTCTATTGAATTCAAGATTACTTTATTGATCCCTGCTGGGAATTTATTTTGTCCAAATAGTGGAAAATTTATACAAATATAAATAGAAGATAAACAGAATAAAAGCAAATACTAGAAAGCACCAGATGTGCAAAATACAGCGACTAGTACAATATCACCCAGGTCATTAGGTACCAGTTAGCTATGCCATAAAGCATAGAGATTTAATAAGTCTCTCAGGCAGTCTACTTGTCACGAATGAGCAATGGAGGAAATGGGAGGATTTATCTGATTTAACATTACATTATGTCCTCATCAGCTCATTTCTCATCCTATCATAAGCCTAGTGACAATATTTTTTTCCAAAGAGATCTGAGTTATTTTTAAAACTTCATCTGCTTGAAAAAAGCCTGAAGCCATGCACATACATCAAATCTTGACGGTATGCATTTTATTAAGTTAACCAGGCTTGTTATGTGTTGAACAACGACAGTGTTACCCAAAACTTACATAGTTTTATCTTTTTGCATTTTATGGTATATATGATTTGAGCCATAGCTACATTGACTGCTGGTGAACTTTTGTGCTAATGCTACCCGATCCTAGATGTCTTTTCTTTTCTTGGCTTTTTCGTAATGTGGCCTTGACATATTTCAATGTTTGTCAAGCAGAAAATGTTCCTCCTGGTTCATAAACTAAGCAGAGTCAACAGTGAAAGAAAGTGAAAGAAGTTCCTGTTCAGAACCGTCTTTATCATCCATTGTTTTATTTGGACGCCTTGTGACATGGAACAGGGAAATGCTGCTGCTCTTTGTCCGATGCATGTAGCGTACCCCTGTTTGCTTTGCATAGCATGTTGCTACAGCAAAGCTGCGGGGCATGCATTGACAAAATGTTTTGTTTCACAGATGACTTCAGAAAGCAGTGAGCATAAACAATGACATCAGGAAAATCATTTGTTGAATTAATAGTTTATTTACTTGAGCTCACACATGTGGTTCATACTCATTCTGCTTGTTGCCTTCGGAGTGCCCTAAAAGAATCTGGGGTTTTTTTGTTTCTTTTTTTGTCTTTTTCAGCATAAAGCCAAATTTAATCTAATCACATTTTGCCATTACCAACTGTCATTGTTTGAGGCTCATAAAAATACTGCTTACCAATCTCAGTGTTACATGTATTCATGCTAATTTACCAGTCAGGGTGCAAATTTAGCTGCTATGAACAACAGGAGGCACCTTGTTTGTTGAATAACTAATCTTCCACGTTTTAGTTTTCAAATTGCAAAATCTGGTGTGTATTTCATATTTATAAAATATGACACCAAATTAAATAAAGTCAGCAGTGCATGTAAATGTGCGCTAATAATTCCCTTTCAGTGGAACACACAATAGCGCTGATTCTTTAACAGTTAAAGAATTGGCTTTTAGGTGTCCAGCAGTGCACTCGGGCTGAGCTGAAAATATTAAGAACAGCAGGAAAAGCTGGTAAAAATCAGGTAATCAGATATTATCGGAGCTCCAGCCATTTATGCTTTCAACACGTATTTGACATCAATAGAGAAAGTAGATGAAAACCAATAAAACAGTAATCGGGTGGTCTCTAGAGACAAATATTCACAGTTTTCTTTTTGTGGTCACAGTGGAAAAAAAACATTTTCAGTAACCACTATGTAATGCATACTGCACAGAGCAGTGAGCACAAGCTCTTATTGATTTACTGTAATATTGTCTCAGTGCAGCTTTGCTCCTTTGGAAATGTGCAAAACATTCATGACATTTATACAAGGATAATTTATACAATGCAAAGAGCCGAGCTCGGAGTGAAAAGGAAAAACTCTGTCCTCTCTAAAAGTGTGCTACAGTAGTCGGGTAGATCAGATTAACCGACAGTAATAGTGTCTTGGCTAATTTATTTATCCGTATTTCAGTGAAATAGGTCAAGATGAAAACTACAAATCTTGGTTTTGTTGTTAGTTTCACTGGAGAACCTTCCAATCTTTTTTGTACTCATAATATAAGTGCCTGGTAGATTGTTTTCAGTTTTTATCATCATCTGAAATATACAAATAACTTCTGTTACAACACAGGCTATTTTATTTTTAATTTGCAGTCTGGAAGTTGATGATTCGAGTTTTGCTTCCAAGAAGTTTTCTGTTTTTGAAAGTGTTAATAAGGTCCTATTGCCGTTATTTTCTTTGAACATCAATTGTCTTTTCCATCCATCTTTGTTTTTTTGCTTTATTTTATTAATTTTTTTTTGTTCAATTAGCTCCCAAAGGTGAATTAGTGTTGGCCAGACATACAGAGTTCAAGACCAAACTACTATTGGACCAATTCCAAAAAACAGAAATTCTCATATTTTCCAAACATCTTGATGATGATTAGTGAAGTGGGAGTAAATATAAATATTATGTGTTTTCATCTATTTCCGCCTTACTGTTGAAAAGTAAACATATTTCAGTTTCAATCAGTTGATCAGCAGTATGACAGAAGGTGGGTGAAGTGGTTTTCTGTGCCTGGTGCAGTAAAAAACCACCAGCACACACATTGTAAAATTTCTGATCATCTCACACTGATCACTGTGAGATGATCACACCAAGGTTCTGAAGCTGAAGGTTTCTTTATTTATAAGTCATGCTGCAACTGCTTTATAACTATATTGGAAACTTTATGAACCCACTACTCATAAAGTTTTCCTTCTCCTCTTCATAACTCACAACAAAGCCAGGACTTCTCTTTGGCAGTCGCCAACCAGCCTTCATGCAGTTTGGATGTGTGTGCTCTTCTCCACAGCTGGGAGTCCCGGTACAAACCCATTTCAATAAGCTAAGGACCTGATCATGGCGCTGGGAAAGTGTACATTTCATTCTGGTTAAAGAAAATCTTTTTCGCTGTAACCACAAAAGCAATATTGTGGTCATATCTCTTAGAGACCATCCACTTGCAGTTTTATTGGTTTTCATCTACTTTCTTTACTGATATCAAATATATGTTCAAAGCTTAAATGGTTGAAGTGCAGACAGTATCTGATTACCTGATCTGTACCAGCTTTTCCAGCTGTTTTCAATATTTTCAGCTCTGCCCAAGTTCACCGCCATTTTTCTTTTCACAGTTAATGTATCATAGATATTGTGTGTTGCAGTGGAAATTAATTATTAGCTCCTTTTGATTTCAAATTCATGTGCACCGTTAACTTTATTTAAATGGTTGTCCATAGTTAAACATATAAAACAAACAGGTGCAGCATGAGATGAGTTGGTGTTGAGCAGCTCAAATTGCTTCATGATTGGTAAACTAACATGAATACTTTTAATACTGGCAAGTTGCAGTTGCACAGTGAGGAGCTTTTGGTTGCAGAGGAGTGCTGAGATGGTACCCAAAGCAACTCTGCTGCTAAGACCATTACATAAAACTCAGTGTAGCACAGTTAGCCTGGCGTGGACATGAGTCACACCAGGCTTGAGATCCTACATGGGTCTTCTTTCTTCAAACTCTGATAACCAGGCAGGGAGACGGATGCAGGCCAGCAACACATCAACCATCACGATGGCTTTACGCATCCTCACTAGTCAACAGATTTCAGGGTAGATGGTGTGTGATGAGGAATGTTAAGTACCACAGAAAACCTCTCCTAGATCCTACAGAGGCCATTCATGCTTTGGCTGATTTTTTTATGTTGTGGTGACATTTTAGCCTGCTGTGAGGGGGACCTAAAGACTTAAGACATCGTTAATGTCTTGCACACAAGTTTCTTTTATTAGTTGTCCAGTTTTTCTTAACCTTTTACTGAGGGTTTTTCCTTTATTTCTTTTTTTCCAACACTTAATAAAATCTCCAGTTGTTTTGGTGTAAAACATTGGAACTGGAGTGCTTTCTTAATAGTCAACTGTTTGTTTCCTACAAAGCGGGATTATTTAGAATTTTTATGTTTCTAGTGCTCGTGTTTTTAATTTAATTTCAATTAAATATGTTTGTTACAAAACCGAGCAACACCAGGAATTTATAGCTCTCTCTCTGAGTTGCATCTATGGGCTGATAAGGATAAAATAACCTGTCTGAAACCAAAACTATTCTCATTGAGGAGTTCTCTGAGCCACTTTCTTTTTTTTTTTTTTTTTGTTTCCCCACCAGGGGGCTTTTTGCGGGCTCTAGTGTCCCTTATATGAAAGTAGGCTGACTCGTTCACAGATGCTCATGCCTTTGCTGGCTTATGTGCTGCATACTGAATATCGCATTGTCAAAAACCTGGTGAATTTGGCTGCAAGAGCATTGGCATAGAACATTAAGAAAGAAACTAGCAGAACAAATAAGACTCTGACCAACACATGTTCTCCTGTCTCAGAATCTGTTTTTAATCATTATATAGTTTTTTCTTCTAGTTTGTTTCCCTTCTAAAGCTGAATGAGGACAGTTTCCACATAGTGCCCATACTGAAAGGCAATCAGCCTCAAACTTCGGGAAAAATCCAAACTGAAATGAAAGGATTAGTTGGGCCTCAGGTTAAGCTGTTTTCCAGTAATCTGAGGCTGTGTTCAGTATCCAAATTCTACGTTAAACACAGATATGGTTCAGGTTAAACAAGCCATAAATGCTCTTGCATAAAACCACCATAATATTAGTATAAATCATTTGTAATGTGTTGTACAACCAGACAGCTGGCCTGCAGGTGAAAGTTGAAGCTGCAGTTAATTTAAAGGAATAAAGAGAACACACCTACTAATAATCATCATTTTAAATACCTATGGACAAATATATTTTCTACAATGCTAAAGTTAAGAGAATTAACTTGTTTATACAATATATCTAAAATCAAAAGTGACCAAAAGTTCAAGGTGTACAGATTTTTACTGGGTCTGGTATTAAAGCTGTACCCACTCAGTTTGGTTTTATTAATACCCTAATTGTTTTCCATTATAATAAAAATAGAAAAATGTAGTAAATGACTCATAGTAAACGGAGCATTGAGAGACAAAATGCTGAACGTATTAAACCATCTTTCTTTCAGGGTCAGCCGGGTAACAGCGGACCGCAGGGAAGACAAGGACCTCCTGGACCCATCGTAAGGCTGCTTTCATTTCAGTCCTGCCATCTTTTTGTCCCGTCTTCAGTCACTTCCTCTTGTTTTTTCTCTCTTTTCTCTCAGGGAGCTCCAGGAGCTCCTGGAGTCCCAGGGCCCAATGGACCAGCGGGGCCTCCAGGTGAACAAGGAGTGCCTGTGAGTTAAGATTATTTTCCTTTAAATGGCGCTTCAACCCCCAAAAAGCAACTTTAATTTAACATCTAAATATTTTTATTTAATGACTCTTTGGTTTGGTTTGAGACACTTGTTCGGCCAGACCACACAAACAGTTAACAAACAGAAAGTAAAGACGCATCTAATTAATTTTGATTTGATTCTCTATGCCAATTTTGTCAAAACTTTAATCTGCCATTAATAACTTTAGCTGATTTCAGTTTCATTTCAATTTGATAATCTTTGATTAATAGCACTCAACATCCTTCCTCATTTTATATTCCTGGAACAATGAACATTACCAGGGTGCTGTGGTGGTGCAGAGGTTAAGCACAGCCCACATAACGAGGCCTCAGTCGTTGCAGGTTCGAATCCCGTCCTGGTGACCTTTGCTGCATGTCTTCTCTCTTCACCTACTTTCTTGTCTTAGCACGTTCAACTAAACGGTCGCTAGAGCCAAAAAAGCAAACAAACAAAAACGAGAGAATGTACATTACCTCACAAATTTAGATCACCTGAACTTTTCACTCATCAGTCTGTTTTACTGAGATTTTATGTGAAAAAGCAAAACAGAACAGTGAACTGTCAAAACGTAACGATATTAACAGTGTGGTGTGCCATCATTCCCTCTGAGTCAATTCCTCTTATGGTTTTCTATGAGAAAGGGTTTCCTTTCTGCCACTCGTAGATAAACACCAGTTTAGTGGAATAAAGAACCAATAGTTCAACTTTTGTGTTCATTGATCTTCATGCTTCTGCTTGTTCTCAAATATTCTCTAACAAATGTATGAGGTCGGATTTATACTAAGACTAAGTTACACACGTGGTCTCTCTGTACCAAATAAATTAATTCAGAGGCTACTTGTTGCACTAGGACTTATTTAGGGGTATCAGAGTAAAGAAGACTCAATATAAATATATTCAAAACATTGTAAAATATTTTAAAAAAACATTTATTAGTTTATAGACGTCCTACTTCTGCACTAAGGTAAAATCCCAATGAAAAACAACGTTTTTCAGAGAAAAGTTAGTGATATGAATACTTTTTCAAGACACTGCAGTGATATTATTGATACAGTAACAAGGGATTTAGATTCCTCAAAAGGCAAACCTCTTGTGTGTTGTGCTTCTTCAAGTGATTTGTTTTTTAAGTCTAACATGAGTCAGCGTTCATGCCCTCATGTTTTGTTTTGCCTTTCAAAATAAAAAGAATTAGTGCAAGTAGCACAACATACACAAGGACACTGAATAGACTTCGAGACGATCCGAACTATGTGTGGCGCTAACCATAACAGATGACACCTCCGTGTTGCTGACAGCTAATCTAGTCCTGGGTCAGCTCTCTAGGCCAGCAGCAAGTTTGGCTCGCGGAGTCGATCCATAAATCACTGACACCCTCCCCATCGCGCACACATTTAAAAACACACACACAAATCCATGAAAACACATCTAGAAGAGATTGTATCTGCTTTTTGTCCAAGATACAAATAAAATCCATATGAATTTCTGCACCTCCTAAAAGTATTAACTTTGAAACTTCAAATTACGATTATTTTACTGATTCTGTTTTTGTTTCTATCTATATAGTTTGTTTTTATGCTGTTTGTATCTTAAAGACAATCGTCCAAGTGAATCTAGAGGGAATTTGTCCAACTAGGTTTCCTAGGTTGGACATATCCAACCCCACTGAGAACTTAATTAGATGACAATAGATTTATATCCGTGAAAGCTTAATAGCATTTAAAGCCGGAGAGGGACAGATCATCAGTTTCTGGTCTTGGTCGACCAAAATGAAACCCAAACAGCTGTTTTTAGGAAAGAGATGGTGCATCTGGAAATGCTCTGCTTCATCTATCAAGATCAGTAATGATGAAACTTTGGGATTAACCTTTTAATAGAGATGAACCTAGCAGATTTGGTTTGCTGTTTTATCAGCTCTCCTTGGGCCATATACAAATAAGTGTGCCAGACTGTCAAAGCTCCCGCTGACATCCCTATTCTGCGTCGGACGTGGATCAGGGTCTGACTCTGAATGCGGTTTCCAGTCATCCAACCACCTGGAGAGTCTTTTTTGAAATTGATCTTGCTTGACCTGATAGTGAGCTGCCTCACGTTTGCCAACTTTGAAAGAAATGAGCTCTACAATCTTCTTGGGAGTGCTTAATCAGTTCACGTTTGACACCAGAGAGAGAGGGGGGGGGGGGGGGGGGGGGGGGGGGGGGGAGGGGGAAAAAAAAAAAGAAAAAAAAAAAACAAATTAACTTTTCTATGTAGGACACACCAAACAAAGGGGGAAGGGGGGAGA
>CAEGAG010140615.1:0-14721 GCA_903067065.1 Brachyrhaphis terrabensis
AAAAAAGCCATCCAAACCAACTGTATGTGGAAAAAGTGATGAACCCCCAAAACTAATGTCTGATTTTGCTGCCATTGCCAGCAAGAACAGCCATTGTCACGTTGTAAAGTACAGTTCTGCTTCAGCTTGAATTTTTTTTTAATCCCAGATGTCAGCTGTTTAGTCAAATCTATTTTGCCATTGTTTTGGTTCATACATGTACTGCCGCATCCCCTCATGTGTCCAGGCAACAGTATAACATTCTGTTTTCTGACTGTAGATCTCCTCCTTGCTGTCTTTCCATTTTTTATGACTGTTCAACAGAACAGAAGAATTATACATACCATATGCATGCAACTTATTTAAGTGCCTTTAAAGGTAAACCTTCCCAAGAGACATACATTCTCAAGAAGATGTTTTCAGCTACGTCTTTGCTGCACCATTTATTGTATTGTTCTGACACACTTCCCCTCAGCGGATGATTGCTTTTTGGCCCCTTCTGATTCACATCCTCAGATTATTCTGTTGTTCCTGGTGTTTCTTTTGTGTTAACAAGAATCACTGAGGTATTTATCTTTATTAACCAAAATAATTTTTAGTGGCTTGTTTTGCAATTGATTTAGTTTTTTTTTTTTAAACTATTTTATTGCTAATCTGTGATTTTCTTTCCTATTGTTGAGGGGAAAAAAGACTTTGTATTCAGACTAAAATATTTGTTTTTCTGCGTTTTGCGACAGCCTGTTGAGAAATGTCCATTCTTTTTTCACTCTGCAGACTCTGTTGTGTTTTCATGTAGTGACAGATGAATAAGACAATTTAGTCTCCTGATATTCCCTAAGCATTTGCCATTATGCTAAATCGTTCAGGTTCAACAAACATAACAAGCTCAGCTCCTGCAGTCACATTCAAGAAGAAGTGAAGAAAATTATATTTTCTTTCCTTCCTTTTTTTGTTGTGTTTTGTGTGTGGTTTTTCGTGGCACATTAAAGTTTTGTTCCTTTTTTAGGAATAAATATCCTATTATACCACTGTTTAACAAGAAGACTTTAAAACAAACACAAAAAGTGTGTAGTCAATGTGGAAAATTGCTATCTTCTACAATAGCACAAATTTATCCAAGAGATGGAATTGGCAGCACGTAGTATTTTGAAATGGTAAAATATGGCTTATTGAATTATCAGTACTCTAGTGATTGTTGAGCTGCACCATCATTTCTGCTGGAGTGCTTTTGTCATATCTGATGGCCATTCAAAGGCTACTGTTGACACTTTCCTTCTAAATACCATTATTAACCTTGTTATAATTGACTGGCTTCTGGATGGGATGTGTATTTATGTGGAACTGCAAGTGTTTACTCAGTCCATTCAGTAATTACTGCTGCCTGTTGAAAACTTCTGGAAGTTGTCCACACAGATGGAGGCCTATATTTCAGACCCACAAAGAGAAGTTGATCAAAGTGGACATATTGTCCTCCAGTGTTGGCTTGGTGATAAAACTCGACTGTGTGGCTGTTTGCTTGTTGCATGTATAGCATAGTTATGACTTTAACCTGTCAAAAACTTTAATCTATAATTTCATACGCTTGGAAAAATATGTAATATATATGTATAAGCTGTCTATGTTAGACATCACTCCTCTCATTACTGCACTGTAGTGACATTCGGTTAGATTAAATTTGATCATTATCCATAAGACAACTGGTCAATTAGAATTCATTTGAAAGAATCAATACTTCCCTTTTTCATCTCATCTGTTACATGAGAAGAGTTGTAAACATTTCTCAGGATCAATATTTATAAAGACTGTAGATCTCCTCCTTGCTGTCTTTTTAATCAATCTTGAGCTGGAATGAAAAAAAAAAATAATTCCAGCTCAAGATTGTAAAAAGAATCGGCAAGAGCCAATTAATCAAAGTAAGAGTTAACTTTAGTTTTAACCCACTAAAATGTATTTTCCACAGATGAACCAATACAAATAAGCAACTAGCAACCAAGCCAGTCACAGCACTACTTCTAATCTACTACTCCAGATTAAGGAAATCTATAATTAATAATAAATCTATGTCCTAATCAGAATATTGTTACAAAAATATATAATTGTTATGGAGCATGGCCAGACTTATTGGGAAATGCAAACTGATCTGAAACCCCTCAACTAATTTTCAATTGCCAGGACCCATTGACAAATGACCCGTATTCTTCTGAATATAACCGGATGAGCCTTCGGCCAGTCAGAGAAAATGAACATGTCATGTAGGGCTGCAACAGTAGTGATCTCATTTCCTTATCATTCAAACAAACTGTGATATTCTTAGATGTCTACTCCTGTTCTGGTTTCATTTAAATAGCAAATTTGTATGATATGCTAGTCACACACCCCTTCCTACTCCTTCCCCCGAGAGCTCAATCAAATGTGATTAATTTTAGCTAATACCCCCTACCTGTCTCATTATGCTAAGCAGAGGAATGGATCAAGATAAAAACTAATTTCTCCACACTCTCATCAGACACCATTTAAATGCAATGTCAAGCCAGCAGGGGGGAAAAAAAACACGAAACACTAAGTGGATTGGCAGGCCAAGCCACTTTTATCCTCCTACTCTTCCTTTGACATTTAATTAGAGATTACTTCAGTGGCAGGTACGGTCATACTCCATTTGAGCCAGGTGCTAGTTCTACACCTCAACTTGAACCCATCAACTTCAAAACCTACCATGAACTGGTTTGGTCTTAGACTTTGATGGTCTTTACAGACCTGGCGTTAACATGTGTCATGGCTAATCCAGACACTAGAAGACCAAGACATTAACACAGCTGTGATTCAGCAGAGATAACTTTAACTGTAGCCAAAATAAAAAAAAAAAAGAAAGAAAAAAAGATGAGCAAGTCTGGTGATATCCACCCACATGAAGCAGCAGTAGACTAACATTTAATCTTATTGACCAACAAAATATTTATTTAACTGATTAGACTTTGACATTTCCAATCAGAGAGCTTCCCTGTGTACTCACATTGTGTGAGTACACAGATCACTCCCTTGTTCCATATATATATATATATTTTACTGCACCTCTCCTCAACAGGTTGTCACCTTGGTTCCCTGCTCTGTGTGAAGGAGTTGTTGAACCAGTCACTGAATAAGTGCAGCTTCTGCATGAGCCTCAACTTCCCTGACTCCGAGGATCTTATAAACCCAAACCCTTTTAGCTGCTGGTTGTCTCTTCCTTCCCCTCCTTTTTCTCCTCCTCCTCCTCATCTGTAAAAGTAATGCCAGGGCTCGTGCATGACAGCTTGACAGATACTTTCTGCATTCACGTCTTCAACTGAAAAACTCTGCACTTTTCGGGTAACTTTTCAGTCGCCTAGCAACTATTGCCAGTTTTGGGTATATTTTCATGGATGCACCCTTCTCCCCTTTTCTGCTCTACACCACCAAAGCAATTTGTCCTACTTAAATGTGGCACAAATCTGCAACATTTAAATCCTCATTTACCACATCTGCTAGTCCAGTTGTCTTGGATAGGAGCATAAAACTTGTTTAAAACATCTGCTTCATTTTATTAGTGAATAAAAACCATCTGATTCTTATGTTTTTGTTGGGGTTTTTTTACACAATACAGAGCCAAGAACTGGCTTGTGCCAGCACTCACAAAGCACATAGAATTTTTAAATGGATTGACTTTTTGGAGTAATAAATAACCAGAGGGAAAAATAAAATTATAAAACAGTATGCTAGGTTTATTCTTCTTGTTCCACATTCTGGATGATCTAGCAATTTGACAAAACATAATCAAAGTCATTAGAATTAAAATATTATATATATATGTATTCAGTTTATTATATATTAAATGTGTCAAAACTAACCCACATTGGTAGATCTGCAAATACAAACTATACACAACGTGTTAAAGGATATATACTGTTGTTTTTACAACTTTAAAAATCAAGAAAACAAACTGGGTCCAGTGTACAATTTTCTATCAAGACACAGTGGATCCATATGACACATTATTATTCATATATGGCACTCCATTCTATTTTTAAATAGAAAACATTTTGTTGGAATAAGGTGCATTTATAATTGGCTTGCTTACTTAAAAAAAAAACAATGGAAATGGTTATGATGCTTCATACCTTCAATAATTCTAGGATTTACTGCTCTTCATCAGCAACAGATGAAGACGAGTTGATTTGGCTGACTTTTTTACAGTCTCTCGGTCTCTACTGATTTGATGTTGCTTTCTGATGCGATTTTACATTCTGTTGTTTGTGGTCTGCAAAGCTTTGTACCATTTGTGTGAATAGCGAGGTGAGAGCAATTCTCTCCAACCAAATTTCCCCTTTCCATTTTCTGTCAAGTGAAGGAGACATCCTGTGCCCCCTAATGAATTCCCACTTGCTCACTGTCTGCTTCTGGCAGCATGCTCCCCATTTTTATTAGTCCCACACAGAGTCAGCGGGAGGTGAAGGAAGGGTGTTGCACCTGAAGGAATGGAAAGAGAAAGGAAGGCGGAATGAATTTGAAATTTTAGAAAAAGCTGTAGGGGAGAATGATGAATATAAACCAGAAAAATGTCTTGTGAGATTGAGCCTTAACACAGAGCTCACGGTCATTTCTCTTTACTGTCCATATAACAGAGAGAAAACTTGCTTTTAGAATCATATGCAAATTTCTATTTATTTTTCACCTTTTTATTGGTGCAAAAAAAAGGATATTTTCTCCAAACACTCCTGGATTATGCTTATATGTTAATTCAAGTTCTCTGCATGTCACATGCAGGAGTCCTCATGTGACATTACAAAGGATGTTTTCCTGCTTCATACTAAAATACAGTTATTTCTATTGAAGCTTTCGAGAGAAGTAGAGTGCTAAGCTGTTTGTATTTACTGTAAAGGAAGTGAAACAGACTCTAAACTTTACTCTAAAATAATTGATTTAACATTGTTTTTCCAAAACGTGATGTTAATAAAAACCCCTGACCAATCAGAACTCCTTCTTGTAATGGATTTTAACCATCACTTCAACTCATCTGTCAAAGTTAACTTAATTCTGTTATACACTATATTTGGTTTCAGGTATCATATCAAAGTTTGTTTCCGTATTGTATATGAGCTTAAATGGAGCCACTACCATTATGAATTGTGTGATTACAAAATACTAATGCAGATCTGCTTTTCATTTCAGTGGTATTTAATGACACAATGTCAAAGGAAAATAGTGCTCTAGTGTTTAACATGCATTTGACTTCGTAGCCCAGACAATTTGATCAGCAGATAAAGCAGGCCGCCATTTTGTGGGCATGTAGACATATTTAACTGCATAAGCACAGTACTCACATTACGCCATGCATGTGCCTCACAGCCATACATTTGAAGAAACTCAGATTTTCCAACAACAACCCAGTAATAGTCTTAATTCCATGCTATAGAGTACCGTCTCCCTTAGTGATGTATCCACTCACCTCTGCATAAAGGACGCTTGAATCTGAGAATGAAACTCATGGCTTGTCCTATTTTCTGATTAATTTGACTAATGATTATTGGACTACTTGTTGGTCTTAAGAGCATTGTATTTTGATACCCAGATGATCAGTTGATTCTTAGATATAAGAATAAATTAATTATACAGGATGGTAATGGAGCTGCACAAGCAAAACACTATGCTTAGACACAGCAGATTGTTTTTAAACATGTAAATTGTTCATAAGCAATTACTTCGTTACTGCGTTTCTTCACCGTACATCCTAAAGTGGAGGCCACAATTCTAGAGTGTCTTATTTTACCTTTCACTTATGTTACCAGACAGAGGTTACATTGACAGGAAATGGACAGCGCTTTGCAAGACTGGCCTTAACAAAAAACATGATGATTTAATTCATGTGAGAATCTGAACTGAACTAAGCCTCTATAGTAATTTTGTTACTCAAATGTTCAGCAGTTATTGACCAAATTTGATGCACCAAATGACTCTCTTTCTCAACTACAACCACTCTATCATGTTCAGTAAGTTGTTGGCTTTCAATATGTCGTTAGCAAAGTTTTGTTTCCTGTTGTGTGATGTTACCAAGGTTTTGCCTCATATTAATCATATTTGCACTTGCTTTGCCAGTTGGCAAGTTTGCCTATAAATATCACTTGTGGGAGTCAATCCCAAAAGGACGTCAAGTAAGCATAGGTGGGTGGTTCAGATTAGAAAGATTCTGTTCTGTTTGACAGACACTGAGTTATAGACGTGAAAAATATGAGTGTGTGGAGTACGTCTGGGACAGCACGTCAGTCCATCACAGGGCAACACGGGACAAACAACCTTGAACACTCATACGTAAAGTCAATATAGAGAGACTAATTAATACGACAAACATGGTGGTATTAATTTCACTGTGGGAGGAAGCCAGAGTACCTGGAGAGAACTCATGCATTCACAAGAACATGCAAACTCTATCTAGAGAGAGCCCAGGTCAGGATTCAAACTCGGGTTGCTGCAATGCCAGTCACTGTTCCACTATGTAGGCCTTTTTTATGGGCTATTATTGGTTAAATATTTTTTATGTATTAATGTTTAACTCACGACTGTTGCGTTTAACTTACGAAAGGTTTACATTTATCTTTTATGGTTTGAAGCAAAAGCTTGTTTAAACTGCCAAAATTTTGGGCAATTCATTGGAAATTTTCCATATCTAGTGGGTTCCTACATTACGCATACTGATGCTGGCGGGAATGTGCCGCCTCTTAGATCCGTTTTATTTTTGTCACACTTTCACTCACTGATCTGTTTTATTCCCCTGTTCTCTAAATTTTAGGCAAACAGGACTACAAAAAGACAAAATCTGTCTTAAAGGCGACACGATTGAAAGCTGAAGCAAAGAAAATCTCCTCTGGATTTAGGGTAAGATTACATAACCTCATTGTGTCCTCCAGTGTAATTTGAGTGTATATTACACTCCAGTCTGCCTGTTTGTCTCAGTCTATCTGGAATTCCTCTTGTCTGCCTGCCTACCTTTTTTTCTATTTGTCTGTCTGATTGAGCGTTTGTCTCTCTGGCTCATTTCTAATACTCCAGACTCAGGAACTCACTCTAAGCCTTTTGGGAAGGAAATGGTATGTACCAGATTCACCTGTAATTATGTGATGTGGCCCCACACCCACAGAAGAGTTGTAGACTTCATTTGAAGCCTAGAATGGTATGAAAAATGGAGCTGTAGTATTGTGTATACAGGAATGCAAAACATTTCTCTAATAGTAGGGAAGTGCCGCAATATTCTATTTGTTCATGTCTGAAAGACGTTTCAAAGCTATTTTAAAGGCTGTGGGACTCTGGGGAGGTGGAGACATATGAATCAACTTTAAAAGTTTATCATGATATTTGCTATTGTTACAAAAAAGAGATAAAAAGTATTTTAAAATATCTGCAGTCTTTTTGCAAATTAAATCTAATAACAAAATATGCTGATTATTATCCAGGCTGCCATAGGACACAAGTTACATTATGTTGTGCAGTTGTTTGGCTAAGCAGCACACAGTAACCTCAGTTCAGGGCTCCAGAGTGTGACCAATTTGGTCCAGCTGTTCATGTACATGTCTATGTCGTGTGCTGCAGTCAAATCGGCCAGGCTAGTCAGATATACAGAGTAGATGCAGCGCAAATGAGGACAAAATATGGAAAAGTTAAGGTCTGAGCAGTCCAAAAGTCATTACCACTGCTCTGACACGAAACCATCAATCTCCCAGGTTGTGTGTAACGTTCATGGATATGTGGGTGTTTTACCGCTTTTTTCCGAAAAACTGCCCTTCAGATTGTGCTGCTAATAGCGATGGCATTGTATTTGTGCCATCAACCTGAAGGCTCACTGAGACTGATGTAAGCACATATCTAAGTGAAGAAACAATTTGTGGTGAGTGTGTTTTATATCTCAAAACGCACGGGTCTGGTGTGTCCTGGCACTTGATCTACTCCAACTCTCCTCCTTGGCCTGATGTCTGCGTCCGCAGAGTCTATGTAAATGAGCAATTCGTAAGCGTCCCAGCCTCCCTTTCACCAGTTGTTTTTCTTTAGCCAATTAAAAAGTTGTTCTGTTTACACTCATAACAAGCCAGCCCCTTCTTTTCCTCATTAAGCCTCAGCGGGCCACAAAGAGCTTAAAGAATGAGCAAATCACATCCAGCATTACACACTGGGTGAAATGGTCAGGTTTTAAAATATGCGTCTCTTAGACATGCAGGGCCTCATTAACCACGTCTTTAATCCAATTAGATTAGTCCATATCTTAAAATATTGATATCAGTCATGAATAATTTATGTTTCTCGTGCCCAAGACGAGGGGAATTTTCAGAGGTCGGATTAAAAATACCTCCGGGATGAGGATATTAAACTGACTTGGACCTCTTGGCCGAGAGTTTGATTGAAATTCCGCCTAAATGTAATGGATATTTGGTCATGCTTGCTTTCCCATCAAGTTCTTTTTAGCGTGATGTTAAGTTGAAAAAGTGTTCCTTTTTTTCTGCTTTCACACAGACTTACGATGAATTCAGAAAGCTTTCACTGGCCTCTACATCTCTGGCTGACGGCATCAATTTCCATTGGTGTTTGTACTTTAGGTTTGGGTGCAGGTGTATGTTGCAGGTGTACCTCGGTAAATATTTTAAAAAGTTAATTTATTTCAGCAAATCATTCATTAGTAGATTTATTTGATATACCTCAAGTGATGTTTATGACTAACAGTTATTCAGTTAGAATAAACTGAATATTCAGTTTTTCAAAAAATGTGATTACAAAAGACTCAAACGATATTGCAGAAATGCAGGCCTACTGAAAGCTATGTCCATGTACTAAACAGCTTATGCAACCTGTACTTGAGCAGGGCTTTGTTTGCTTGAATTACTGCATCCATGTGGTGTAGCTTGGAGACAATCTGTCTTCATCATCTGCTTCAATAGCCAAAAGGCTTACCTGAATAATCACCAAATGTTGAAACTTTACACTGGACATGAGGTGAAGCAGAGTCTGTGCTTCTCCCAGTCTCTGGGACATTGATTTCCAAATTAAATTTACTTTCATTTGAAAAGTGATTATGGACCATTTAGGCTAAAAAGTGCTTTTCTTTTTAGCCTGAGTTTTTGATGTTTTCGTTGGATCAAAAAAGTGGCTAAAAACAAGGATTGCAACAATTGCTCATCGTTGCTGTGGAGTGAATCTTGACACAACTGCTCACAACTCTTAAAAATGACTCATCATCTCAGGACATGCTGGTCAAAGAGTTAGCAACAGGTTTATTCAAACACACTGTCTTGTCTGCATATTATTGGAAGCTATTTCTGCTAGCTATTGTTAAGGTCATTTTACCTCCTCCATCACTAGTAGATCTAGGTTCACATAATTTATTCTAATTAGATTTTATTGCTTGTTTATTCAAGTTTTTTTTATTATTATTTTGGTTAATCACGGCTACGAACTAACTGTATGCCCCATTTGCAGCTTTTAACCATAGTTAAAGTGTCACTTTGGCTTGTGATACTTAAATCTGTCGAGATGACTCTTTACAGTAAGAATCAATCATGTATGTTGTTATCTGGTGATAACTCTGAACTCGGGCAGAAACTGGGAGGTTGATGTCATGTCACAATATTGGTTAAGATTTTTTTCAGGCCTTACTTTTTATGTATTTTCTCTCCTCACCCTCACCGCAACTACTCTGATTATCCAAGTAGCCTAGCTTGCTCACCTTTGACTGACTGCAGGACACCGACGTACATGAACACTGGAGCGCAGCCACCATTCATGACGGGTGAAGAAGGGAACAGTGATTCTGTCTCTGGTTGGTTTAGAGCGCTATCTGGGCCTGATGTGTGTCTTGTTGAAACAGGAATACTTTCAGTGCTGGGACACTCTAGAGTCCTTTTAATGTTTGCATACATTTTTTTTTTTCCATTTTGCTTTTATGGGATTGACTGCAGTATCACTTGTAATTTATTTTTCTTTAATTAATGAAGTATAATTTGTGTGTCTGTGGAATAAATATAGACATAAACACTTGAAATATTAGTCGTGTAAAATATCTTTTGAATAAAAGAACCAACATAAAGTACGGTAACTTTTTAATGGTTAATATTTTGAGATGCACCTGTATCTGTACCTCTCCTCTTCTTTGTATGAGACACCCAGAACGGATGCAGATGGTATCTCAGAAGGCCCAGCAGACATGCAGGCATGGAGAATCTGGCAGCTGCCAGGGCAGCCTGTCTCAGGGCTGTCCTAGTAACAGGACAGTCTGGATAAGTTGGCAAAACGAAGGATTGAGGCAGGGCAGACAAACTAACAAAGTGCCTGACGAACAGTAACTATTTATTATCTTTTCTGCTCAAGTAACCAACCTACCTTCAGTATTAATGAAGACACTAGCGCACTCGTTCCGCGTGGTTTTACAAAAATAACATGTAGCTGAAATGTAAGTCCTCTTCTCTGCGTTGGGATCTGACAGCAGTGAGGAAGAAACTGGCAAGAAGCTCAGTCTACGGTCTCAACTTCAGATTGCCTAGAGAAGAAGCAGAGGCTTCAGAGTAGCTCCAGCAACATTCTCCTGCAGCACAGGAAACAAGCCTCCTGCCTCATCTAATTGGCACAAACAACCTTCTGTTCACTTCTGCACAGCTTTTCCCGCAGTCTTATTTAGCTGCCGAGTCTAGAAAGTTGGGTGGGGGAAATTGCTCATAGAATTGGCAGAGGATGGAGAGTACAGATGATGACTCTGGGTATACTCCATCTGTCATTTGTGAATTTGTGTTGTGTGGAAACTAAGTTGCAGTTCTTTATTTGGTTTTTGCCTGTTTTGTAAAGGTAGTGAAGATAGAAAATAAGTACAGAGTGTCGATTTGGCATTGGATGTAAAACTGGTAACTGGCCAACAAGAAAATTACTACTGTGGGTGGAAACCGCTGTTATTTTTATTTTTGGGTAAAATGTAACACGTATGCGTTTTGCAATATTGCTAATCTATTGCAAAAAGCATACCAAATAGGAAATAATTTGGTCAGGTTTTAACTAAAGTGTGACTAACCCCCTACAGATAACCAGTCTAAATAAGTTCTTTAGGTAATTTTCCTTTTGGTCAGTATATCTCGGTAAATGTCTACATCACACAACCCAGCATTCGGGTGTAAACTCGGACACACGCCCCTGGTGGTGAGGCCAAGTGCAGTTCTGCATAAAACACAGCCACAAACCACTGACCTGTCACACAAGACATGCGAAATAATTCAACCTGGGCTTGGTGACGGGAATGGGAGGAAGATGCGTACAAATTGTCTCAATTTAGTTTCATCATGTGTCGCCGTCAGTGAGAGCCGATTTCCACACTTCTGATGATGTACAGGAGAACCTTTAATCACTTCACCACCTCACCTCCTTTTACTTTCTAAAATTGTGCTGTTTTATTTGATTTGTATTCTTAGTTGTGTTAGCATTTGTAACTAAATGCTATTCTTTGTACATATTCTCTAAAGATCGTGGAAACTCATCTTAACACTGAGATTTCCAAAAGGCTCCCAACATTTATGACTCAAAGGTTGAAAAGTATGTTACTGTAACACTCCCTGTTTTCACAATGTAAGACAGTAAATCTTGATTTATTTATTTTTTTTGAACATGTAGAATGCAGTTGTAGTTTATTTTAATTACTTGATTCATTTTTTTCAAAGTGCAAATGAAAATATTCCATTGGGTGTAATAAAGGGTTATGTTGTGAACATTTTCTTAACTGAATTAGCACAAATATGTTTCAATAACATTGATTCTGGTGTTTTTACTCTTCACGTGACATAGAGAAAAGGCTCTGAAGAGTTGGTCTTGCCCAGATGTTATTTATATTCCCTAAATGGCTTAGATTAGAAAATATATTTTTTATGCCTCCTTCAAGACGTTAAATCAAATTTTGCCAATCAGAGCTTGTGTATAAACAAGACATTTAAGTCACATGGAAAGAAACTCTAAAATAGTTTAACCGTGCTTTGTAACTGCTGGACAGATGCTCCAGCAGCTTCTGTGTCTATCCACTTGCAGACACAAACAAACGTAGGTGCGTCCAGATTGATGTACACGTTCCCACACAGGCTCGCACAAACAAACCCAGGAGGGGAATGAAAATCAGACCAGATGAGAGGACGTCTGCTGAGCTGTGGCTCGTCGCCAGGGCGACGGGCACTTGTGCTTCCAGCACACCGAGTTTGCTGCAGCTGCCGCCAGAGCTGAGGGAGCCGTGTGATGAAGATGATGATGTGCTCAGGCCCCCATCCAGTGGTCTCCATCAAAATGTGGGCAGAGAGGCTGCGGGTTTGTGTCTGAGGGTGTCTGTACTTGTGTGCGGTCTGCACATGCAAGTGTTTGCGGGCCTCGACTCAGTGGGCCGCTCTCCTCGAAAACAATGATCTCAATCAAGTGCAGGTGCTTTGTACGACTTGAGTGTTTGCAGCGAAACCCCTCCAGCTTGTTTTCATAGTCGAGTTACTGTAACCAGCTGTTCTCATAAAGAAGCAGGGGAGGGAGTATTGTCTCCTTTTGTTTCGGCAGATTTGGTAAAATGCGTGTATCTGGAGCGAACTGCTTTCTTTCTGATGTTTTTTTTTTTGTCAGATAGCTTCTGTCTTTATTATACTTTCAAAGCTGCCAGCACAGAAAAGAGAAAAGCAGAAAACAATCAAGGCTCCGCGATTTGATCACCCTTTCCTTTTTCTCCGAGGCCCGGGCAAAATGGAAAAGTAAATCAAGCGGCAGGAGCCCGGCGGGTAATATATGAAGCTAAAGTGCATGAAATTTAAAAGTTTTCCAATTAAGAGAGGACTTTAAGCTGTTTGGTGGCTGCTGGGTTGGAGATAAATGCAGGCCAAGGCTAATGAAGACCAATGCGGCTGATGACAAGACGCTGCAACGTGTACACAGATAGCTGGGTTGAAGCTGATGCTTTTTAATTGTCAACCCCCAACCCCCTTCGTCTTAGTCAGAGAGGAGTTATTATTATTAGCCCCCTGCCACCTCTCATTTGTGCTCAGTCTTATCTCTTTGTTGTTTTCTCTTTCATTCTCTTGTTTTTCATTTGTCATTTCTCTCTGCAATTTGGCCGTCGGGTCGAATTTGTACGCTGCTTTGTTGTTTTTTTCTGTTTTTTTATTTTTTTATTTCTGTTTACTTTTGATTATGAAACCTGTGAACCTCCAGAGAGTCTAACAAGATTATAACCTTGAGTAAAAAAAAAACAACAAAAAACAGATTTTTACTGTATTTACTCAAACATTTAAACAAAAGAAAAAGTGCAAGACATGATTCACTTATTATATATATCCTATTATATAACTCCTTGTAATAGGACATTTACGGGTATTTATTGATGATTTTAGCCCACTGAAAATAGATCTGCTAAATTTTATTGCAGCTTTCAAGTAGATCTGCCTATGACTGAATATTTTACATTTTTATTATTGTTACCTTCATACAGCTTCATTTAAATAACAAATGTGTATTAACTAGCCATCAGTCAGGTGTTTAACAGACTTGCTGTGAAACTTTGCCCCAGTGGCTCTCCTTTAACACCGTGACTTTTTAGGGGCTAAAAATAATTAGACGGCTCAAAAGTTGTCAGCCAGCTGACCAGCAGTACACAGCAAGGAATTGGGGAGGGGAAAGAGGGCAGATTTAATCTATGTTTCACGTATTCATCAAAAACTCTGGTCACCGCTGGACGTTCTCTCACATCTCACTTAAATCAGATGGAAGACGCTAAGAAGCAGTAATATTTGAAAACCTTGGCATACTTCACACCAATAACCCGCCCATGCCTATGAACTGACCAAGTGCGTCAAAAAAAAAGATTATAAAAAAGATAAAAACTAAATCTAAAAAAAAATGCAGAGGTTTTAATCATGTTATAACTTTTACTTTCCCAGGGTCACATTCCTTTTCTGAAAACTAAATGTTTCTTTTTGAATAACCTTTAATCAGGCTGCACTCTGCACTCTTTCACAGCCCTCCAAGCTCTCTGGTGCTGATTAGAAAGTTTGCGGCTAATGAGTTCTCTTGATAAAGAATTACTGGCATTGTTCAATACTCTGAGTGCCCCTAATGAAACTCCAGCTGATGAAGATTGTAATCGTCTGAGCTGCGCATAATGAACAAGCGCTCCAAATTCCCATTTTCAACTTGAATACCACTTTGTTGGAAAGCCTCAATTTGTTTGACAATTAACCAATAGAAAATCTTTAGAAAGAAATTAGGCCATTTTTGTTGAAAAAAGTTTTACTGTGAAGATCAGAGTGGAGTTCAGCGCCCTGGACACTGAATTTTATTACTTGTGAAATTAGATTTTTCCAACGTAGTATTTTAAAACATATGCAGCAACTGCATCATTTATTTTGCAAAGCTTAATTTTACAGGTACATTCAGATGTATTCTATATGGATCCACCACTGTTTTCTTCATCCCCTGTTACTGGTGACCAGCAGGTGGAATACTGGAAAATAACCTTTTCCACCTAACAATTTAATGTATCAAAAATCTTTTTGCATTTTCTGTCTATAAATGACTCAGTTATAGAAATGCATAAAAACAGAGAGAGGTTTGGGATTTATGTTTTGCAAATTACTGGCATCAAAAAACTTGTAGCACACTTCTTTTATATTACTTATTGGAAACAAATTCTGAATCGACAAGGTATGGCAAAACATGTGCATCTCTAATTCTTCCATCTCTCTGTAGAGGTTT
>CAEGAG010140640.1:0-33435 GCA_903067065.1 Brachyrhaphis terrabensis
TGTACCGTCTGTATGTAGGCACATGCGGCTTATAGACAGGTGCGGCTTATGTATGTACAAAATGGTTTTTCCTTTACAAATGTGCTGGGTGCGGCTTATAATCAGGTGCGCTCTATATTCCGGAAAATACGGTATTTGTTAAAACTGTCGTAACAGTACAGCATAAAATGGATAGTCTGTGAAAAGATCAATTTCCTCCACCTCCTCTCCAAGCTATAATCCTCATTAGCAGAAATGCATAGCTTCTGGTCAAAAACAACCAATCAGAGCCAGGAGGAGTGTCTTAGTGCTGTCAATCATCCTCATGTATGGTCTGTTAAATGTGCTAATATTGGAGAAACAACTTACAGTTACAGGAAAACTGTTTGGCTATGCTAACTAGCATAGTTAACATAACCACCTATGATAGTTATGCTAGGTCATGCTAGCATAGCTAGCATAGTTATGCTCCTTTGTGGTAACAGAGAGAAAGGGGGAGAGTGAGAGCAGCTCGTATATGAGGGTGACTGACAGCAGTAAGACCCTCCTCCTGGCTCTGATTGGTTATTTCTAATGGAGCTGTGTATTTGTGCATCAAGAATTGGGAGCACTGGGTGAAGGAAGATTTTTTTTTCTCAGATTATCTCATATTATAATTTCAGTGCATAGTGACCATTTTAACAAATATGTAAAAACATATTTAAAATACTCAATGAAATGAAGAAGACTGTCTGAGAACTTTAAAACCAGTTGAAACAGGTCACTGGCAGCTCAGTTCAGGGTGAGTAATCCACGGCCAGATCTCCAGCATCTCTTGTGGTGTTCGACTGTGAACCAGCATCAGGCTTCTGTAGATGCATGAGTTGTCCTTGTACTTCTCTTCAATGTCAAACGTCCTAAATCCTGGGTGCTTTTCAGGCACCAGGCCCAGCTTCTCCAGACACATCCCAGTGTAGACATCATCAATGGGATACAAGACCACCTGCTGAGAAATGTTGGAAAGACGTATTGCTAAATTCCCAGAGAGCAGATAGCCTCCGCCGCCAGCGTAGGGTGGGTACTGCCCCACAAATACACTCTCAGGGACAAAATACTTCAGTTTTCTGTTTCTGTGTGGTCCTGCATTCTTGATAACATCACCTATGAACAAATCTTTGCCTTTGCCCTCAGTCAAGCCTCCCAGGAAGTCAATAATTTGTAAGGTGTTAACAAAGACGTCGTCGTCACCCTTGAGAATATACTGAGCGTGAGGACAGTGAGTGCTGAACCACTCTAGAAAAAGGACTTCTTTAAGGGTGAGGTTGAAAAATGTGTCCCTGTAATCCCACTGCAGCAGGTCTTTGTGAAGCTTTGCCTCGTGGTTTAGCATCTCCTGCAGGTCAGGAAAGTTGTCCACCGATGAAGTACTGCCAAGCAGGAACACGGTCGCCACACTCCGATTGGCTAAGAAGCCAGCGTGTCCCCATGTCTGGCGAATGGCCTGGCGCCGGTCGAAATGCGGCATCAGTGACTTGACCACCAGCAGAAGGAAGGGTTTTTCATCGCAGACGTGGGGTTGATTTATCAGCATCGGATACATCCTACAGCTCATGTGTAAGAGAAAGTCCTGGAACCGCTTTGGTAAGGTGTTGTAGTCCAAAACCTGCCTTGAGACCCGGTAATCCGCTTCACATGGGTCAAGAGGTCGGGTATCATTAAGCCAATCCGGCAGAGCAATGAAGGAGCCTCCAAAGAGATGTGAGTTGATAAGCGGGTTGTTAATCACGTCCAAGCGCTGCTGCTCCTTGTTCCAGAAGGATTTGTTTATTAACGTTCGGCGCCAGAACCTCTCGGATGGAATCCGAATCCTCTTCTGACCGCCTCTGTGCCCAAGTTTCCACGAAACACCCACCAGAACACAGATCAAGATGTTGATCATCATCAACATGCAGAGGGCCTTTCCTTTCTTCCGGCCCAATGGCATGTGTGCACCGTGAATCTAGAAAAAAAGATGATGTATTAATAAATGAATACAACAGCAAATAAATGAAAAACCAGAAGACCTGGAGTACCATGTCAAGACTCACAGAATGAATAGGAATATGCAGAAACATAATAGCCCACTTTGAAAGGATTGAGAGAAATATGTTACAAGAAGTTAAACAGGAAGTTTCATTCTCCAAAGTTTGGTTTAAGAGCTCAAACTTGCAGAACACAAGGCCACATTTTCCCTCTTAATTCCCCAGGAACAAATTTTCCTCATCCCTTCTCTAATCCCTCCTACTTTCTCTGTAACAAAGACAGGCAAGCAGGAATCATGAGTTCCCAATTCAGCCATGCACATGACACCACTTTACAGGCAGCAGTGGCTCAGTGGGCTTAGACTGCACACACAAAGGGCCACATAAATCAAAGGGCCACATAAATATTAATATTAGAACTTCATTATGTGACTATGCAGTTCAAATAAAGTGTAGCACATTTACACAAGAGAGTATTTTATCACTTGTCACAATTAAGCAGGGTGTTGGGCAATCACAAACAATCCCAACAAACACATTGAAGTTTGACACAGTAAGATGATAAAATGCGGAAAAGTTACAAAGTATTCATTTTGCAAGATAATAAATTTGCTTTTTTTTTCAGAAAAAGACATTTTCTTACATCTCAGACTGTGCCCAGAGCAAGTATTGTACCAAAGAGAAGAGCAGCAACTTGTTACATACCTCTGAATAGGCTGACAGCTTGCTGGTTGTGGGTGGCACTCACATTACTGGTTTCACATGAATACGCTCCAGCAAGGAGAAGCTTGTTTCTGTTTTTTCTGCAGCCATCAGGAATTCAAACAGTAAACATTAAAGTGAATGTGATTATTCATCACACACATTATCCTAAGTAAACCTAGTAAATGTTTACTCAAAGTAAATCTGATTTATTACTAAATACACACAGCAAAAGGTGCCATCATGTTCTATGTGTTGGGCTGATATTCAGACAACATAAATGTTGATGTTAAATGGGTTAATTATTTCGTTACTATGCCACTAAGTGCAAAAAGATACAGACACAAAACTACCTTTTGATAGTTTTGTGGTGTGGTTTGGTCATAAACCACATGAGGAAATTACAACGGCGTATTAAGGCCATTGTCGAAAGAAAAAAGAAAAAATCTTTTAAGATTTAATCTCAGAAATGTTCTAGAAACAACTCCAGAAGCAGGGCCGTGCAGAGACCTTTGGAGGGGCAGGGGCTCAAAGTTAAAAAGGGCACATTGCATAAGATCTTAAAACACCGTATAACAACATAGCAACAACACATATTAAGAAAGAATTTCATGATCTTGTCAATCATGCTCATTTTCTATTGTTTTTTTTGTTTTGTTTTTTTAAAAACATGCATAATAGTGTTATTTTCAGCCTTTTTTATTGTGAAGTGTTGATTTTCTTACAAGTTCAGATTTAAATTGGCCAGTTTGGGGATTGAACCGATGTCCTCAGGGCATTATTAGCACCACGTTCTGACCAGCTGGACTAACCAGCCATACATTTTATTGTGTTTTCATCGATTTAAGAAAAACTTAGATGATCTTGACAAAAGAGATCATATTTTAATGTTTTTCAGAAATCAACATGCATAATATTTGATTTTCCAGCCTTATTCTATTTTTATGTGTTGATTTTCTTACAACTTTAGATTTCATTTGGCCGGTATGGGAATTGAACCCATGACCTTGGCATTAATAGCACCACACTCTGACCATCTGAGCTAACAGGTCATACGCAATGTTGAGTTTCTATCAATTTAATCAAGAATCTAATTGGATCCTACTATATCATTGCCATCATGTGGGGAAATGCAAAGCAAATGTAGTATATTTTCCCCAACAGGTATAAAGTTGCTGTTTCTGCTGCTGACAGTCCTGGAGGGCTGAGTTGATCTGAGACTGTAGCTGTTAAACAGACCAGAGGAGAGAAGGTCTCTGGTTATGAAGTTATGAAATAAGCAAAATTGCTGCTATTTTACTAATTAAGTCCTAATAATATCTGACAGTTTAACCTCTATAACAACTTGGCTGCACACTGCTTTATAGATCAAAAAAGCTCAAAGAAGTTAACTCGTTATAATTTTTTGATGTTAGCACCTCTAAGATCCAGAATTATAAGACTGGGATATCAAGGCAAAGAAAACTCAGTAGCTGCTGATAGGGGCCATTCAGGGCCTCCAGACATTCAGGGCCCCTATAAATGGTTGAATTGTAACACAGACCATAGATCTAAACCTGTAGCATTCATTTATAGAGAATGACAATGTTATTAAATTTTATTTAATGCATTCGGCTGAGAAAAATAAATAGTACATTTAGGATTTAATTAGGAAGTTTACTTTGAAAAAGTTTAAAGAATCATCTTGACAGTTTGATTGTTGTTACCATGACTACAATATGGCGTGATCTTTGTGTTTGAGTTGGGTTAGTTCACAAATAGGTCACAGCAAACAACCAATAATCAGTGATTGATTTCAAAATCAGCCAATAAACCTGGTCTCCCTCTCACAGATTCACCTTATCTATATTTAAACATGTTAGTGATGCTGAGGTTCTAAGTAGGAAGGATTTCAGGGGACAGGGGGTTCTGTCTAAGGCCCCATATTACCTTGGGCCAGCTCTGGATGAAGAGCTGCTGCGATGCGCATCTCTGGAATCTACCTGGAATCTACCTGGAATCCCCTGGTGGCCCCGATGTCAGTCCACCGATGCTTTTGGGACATTTTGATTCATTAAATTGTGGCATGTTTGGCTTTATGCTGTGGTTCTAATTATTACTACAGTATTTTCTCTGATGTTTATTTTGTGAACTCTAAATGCTCTGGGCCGAATCTTCCTATAACACTTGAAGTTCTGCAATAACTTCTATTTACAGGCGCTCACCTCCAGCCCAGATCCAGTCAGCAGCGGCTTTAACCCGCCTGGTGGAAACGTTAAGGAGAAGCAGAGCGAACAGTCAGCAGGTGGTACCAGGTGGTAACGGGTGGTACCAGGTTAATTATAGTTATATTTAGTCTGGACTTTGACTGCTTTGATCTAAACCTTTCCATTTGTTACCACCATGCTTGAGAGAGCTCTGTGTTCAAAGTGCTGAATAATTTTAAGCTTTTTTATTGAATAATGGGTTTGTTTTTCACCTCTAATATAAAAGCCATATTCATTGAGTGGAAAAACTAATGATTTTTAAAAAAATGTTTTCCTTCTCCAGCCTCTGATGTGGATTCTCACATCTTTCCCAGAGTTACAATGGGCCTCTACAATGTTACTATGTTACTTGTTAAGTGAAAGGTCATGTTTTGGTAGATTAGCAGCTGAGCCTTTGACATTTACAGATGATGGATTGAACAACATGCAGAGAGAACCTCTGAGAGAGTTTGGGATTTATAACCTAACCTTTAAACTTATTCCCTGTAGTGTGTTCCTTGTTCTTCATATTTGCTTACTCTCCGTGAATTACTCTCTGACAAATTCACGGAACAGGATGACACTGGAGGAACCTGTTTAATAATTAGGTGACTTTTTGAGGCAACTGGTTACACTGGATTTTATCGGAGTAAAAGGTGATATGCGCTTATCAGCCTATCCTTCAGGTTCTCACAATAATTCGTAATAAAATATATGAAACTTTTTGGCTGTAAGGTGACAAACTGCAAAAAGATATAAAGGGTATGAATACTTATAGATGTTTGCTGAAATCCGAGACTGGAGTTTCGAAAATATATATATATTTGTCCTTGTTTTTAAATACCTTCATGTACAAACATAATAAACATTATAAACAGTAAACTAACCGAACAAATAAAAAGCGGTATTTAGTTTTGGTACCAACCTGTGGTTGGTTCCTTAGCCTTCCTTTGGCGCAGACCCAATTCCACCTCCGGACCGGCCGGTGCGTTCTGTAGATCCGGATGGTGCGTAATCCAAATCGGATAATAAACTCTATGTCAGTCACCTAACTTAATCAAACGTACAGTTAAGTTGTCGCCACTCTGTAAGTGTAGTCTGTACATTTACGTCCTTCCTTCCTGTGTTTTGCGCCTCGTGACTCCTCCCTTGTGGGGTTTTCGCAAGCTCCAACGTGTTCATGATGTTTTCCAGGGGCGGATTTAGGCTATTTGAGACTCTGGGTTAAACTGCAGAACAGTCATGGGAAAAGGGGTTTAAATTAAGAAATGCAAAGTTTGCAGCTTCTCTTTTTGTGCAACAATTTATATTGTTTCCATATTTTAATGTGCTTAATTTCTGTTACAATTTACTGCAAATAGCTTTGTTAGATTATTTGTTTTTCCTCCACAACAGAAACGTTGGTATAAAGTCCTTCCATCAATCTAGTTAGCAGATTGAACGGCATATTGGCTTCAAATAATTTATATTCTTGTATTAAGAAAAATATGCAACATCCATCAATTTGGATCTAATTTGTTTCTGCTAAAACATTTAAATCATTTGGAACTTAAACAATAAAAAGGGTTCAGTTGCAGTGAAAAAGACATGAAGATCAACAGGAACATTTTCCAATAAAGCAATTGCACATCTGAGCACCATAAAGCACACTGTCATTGACAGACAGTCAAAGTTTTGAGGTTCAGTTTGAGCTTCCTATTGTTTAATTATGTTTAATGCTCAAGCACTGCAATGAAATATAACTTTGAACTGCTACTGTATAACAATCCAGTAGCAGTTCAATTTTCAGTAGCAGATCTACTTTGAGAATCCTATTTAGTGATTAATTAAAGGGCTATTTCAATATTTTTTTATATAATTTGAACTGCATTTGATCAAATCTAGTTCTAAATTTCCAATACTTTCAAATGATCAAACTTCAGGGGGGTTATTCCACACTCAATGTGTCTTTAAAACAGTTTGAAATACAAAAAGAAGGGTTTATTTAGCCACCAGCACAACCTTGGACTGAGACAAATGTGAAACTTACAACATCTACATATACAGGTCTGGAAAAAACTAAGAGCCCACTGCACTGAACCCCATTCAAAACCTTCTGGTTATTCCACAAAATATTGATTTCTGAACTCTTCCTGAGTTAAAACATTAGTATTATTGTTTCTAAATGAGTATGGACTTGTTTTCTTTGCATTATTTGAGGTCTGAAAGCACTGCACCCTTTTCACTATTCTCATTTTCTGCAAATAAATACAAAATCTTTGCTTGGAATTTCAGACATGTTGTCAGTAGTTCCTAGAATATGGGTCTATTTAAGCTTGAATGAATCAATATGGAGTGTTAGCTTAATGTTTTCAAAAACTAACTACTCACATGAACTGCATTTTGCTGTTACATACATGATTTCAGTCTACAACACATTTAAAGCTTCGAATACTGAGAGTTCGTTCTTTGATAATGAATGTCTAAAGTAAAAACACAGCAAAGGTGTAAATCAAGAAAGCGCTCACCTCTGGAAATCTTATCAACCCATCACAGGCCTCAGTGGGTCAGACCGTACACAGATGGCAAAAGTAGACTTTACCCTCAACACAATCAGTAATAAGCAGGACATGTTGCAACCCTATCATTAGGGTTAACAAAGGGCAATCACAGGAGGGAAAAAAGCAAATACCCCTAAATCTCACAAAGTTTTTCAAATCAAAGAAAAGCTCATATAAAATCTACTCCCAGAAATGTAACTATTTCTTAGTTTATTAATAAATCAATCTGATGTTGGACAATTACTGGTAAAAACAATACGGTGCTCTTGAACAAAGCTCACACAGTCTATCTTTGCAAATCTTATGATTTTATTGCAGGAGCTGTTTATTGCTTGTCAGATATGGTACATACGTACAGTTCAGTGATCTACTATGATATAACCTGATCTATAGATCAGGTTATAAGAGGCTTAAGAGGCCTAAGAGGCTTCAGAGGAATATGTTGAAAACAAACATAACTTTGTTTAACTACACTTGTTTAATCCAGTAATAAATTACCTGATGTTCAGAGCCAATCATGGTAATAAGAAACTAAACTGTTGCTTTAATAGTTTTTCTGTCACACATGAAGTGTGACACAAACACTGTGGCACTGTGGAGGCTTTTAGGTTTCTCTTTCCTACTCATAAATAATTGATAAGACAACAGGTAGACTCACTGGTGTCACTATTGTCCTAAATGTTTATAATCTTTATGCCTTTTATCTGATCAACAATAATATAAAAAAGCAACAGAAGAACATCACAGTTCTTATCAGCAACACAGATTCTTCTCCAAGAAACCTCCCACAGAAGTCAGGAGCAGACCTACGACCTGACTGGACAATTACATTTTTATTTTAAAAAAAGTTACTTGCATTCAGACAGAAAACATCTAAATTACATGATATTATGTTGAGTGTTACATTTGCTTCATTCAATATTACAACATATCAAGCAGATTAACAAATTCAAAGCAGATGCATTTCTGGCAGTAAAAAAAAAGAAGCTATTTTGGAACCTCAGCAGCATAGTTTATAAGAAGCTGGAGCCATTGCTCTACTTGAGGCGTTACTTACAGGTAATCTTACAATGAAGACAATCATTTCTCCCAGGCTGGTGTAAAGCCACTTTTCTGACCAGAAAATACAGCTGGACTTGCTCAGAAGTTCAGTAATTCTCAGAGTGACAAGCTTTCTGGGGTTTCATGTACGGTGAACTATTCTGTCTATGCTCTCCTGGATGTCAGCCATCTTCTTTAGCACCTGGTTCACCTTGGTCTCATCAAACTCCAGACACAAAAACTCAGAGTCCTGACAGGAAACAAGAACAAAGGAGGAAAGAGGAACAGTAATTTTATTATAGAAAACATATTATTAACACTCCCTTGCAGAAAACTGTGGGATATCTGTTGATCAGTGGATAAGTTACATATCAGGTTTATGAAACAAAAACAACCAGACATGCAAGCAGCTGCGTTTCCCTTACAAATGTGCGCAAAATTTTGCGGAGAAAAAACTATTTTGCAATTGCAGTGCTTCCATCAAATTAGAAATGCAATTAAAAATCACACATAAATAAATTTGTTTACATAGTAAGTCATTAAAAAAAAAACTCTTCGACTGCAGTGTTTCCACTGCAAGAAAAAACAATTTGCAAGAAAAACCAATTCCAATGAAAAAGCACCTCATCTTGCCACAAAAACATTAAATCAAAAAACTTTTTTTTTTTTTTTTTTAAATTTGGCATGTTTCCATTAAGGAAATTTATTTTAGAAAAGTCAAATTGTGTAATCATATGGTCAACGGAAACACAGCTGCTATTATTAAATAGGATAATTAATAAAATATATTAAAATTCTATGGTTTATTTTAGTTATTACGTACGGAACCCCCTACGTTAATGGGGTGGGGGGTATTTTCAGTTACCTCGCAATAAGCAAATACCCTGGTCTATTTTGTATATAGTCACAAATGTCTATTCAAAATTTCAAATATATAAACACATTTAAAGGAGCCTCAGTGAATATGTGTTTATATATTCTTAAGAACAAAAAACTGATTGAAAATTGATTTATTTTGCACATAGGTTTGTGGTGCATTTCCAAAAGAACATACATTATTAGACTAATAAAAAGTTTTGCTAGGGAACGCAAAAGAAAAAAAAAATCCTTCAAGTCCCTAAGGAAGCTCCATAATTATGAACAAAGTCCATAATACTACTAAATTAATTTACAAATTACAGGCAAAAATAATCAGCATTACCTTATTGAAAATGTATTTATTTATATGTCATAGTGCTGTATTACAACAAAGATTAGGAAAGTGGTAAAATACTTATATCCAGGTAAATAAAACCACACGATAAGTATTCCATGTTCAGCTGATGACAACTCCATGTAAAAACCAGAGGAAAACATGACCTCTGTTGGTTATTTATGATAACGAACATGAGTAATTTATAAATCCTGACTTTAGATTAATGTTGTGGATTTCCTTTGAGGGGTTAACCTCTGTGAGATTTTGTCTGGGAGGGCCACTGAAGCTGCTTTCAGTGAAATTGAAAAACAAATGTAGCTTTGTCATGGGGCTGAGGCTTATTAAAAGCTACAAGTAATCTGGTCACATTCAGATCCAGGCCTCCAGCCATGATAAAATCTGTCTTCTAATCCAGCTCATAGCCAGTCTGTCAGCTGTGTTTACTGTAATTCAGGCTGTCTAAAACCAGGAATGTTCCCTGTGTTCCACCCATATCAGTAGCCCAAATGTAACACAATAAAGTTAGCAACCAGGTCACATAAATATGCAGATGTCTGGGTAATCTTTGTATTAAACACAAGTTATTTTAGTTGAGATTTTAGACCAAACTTGATCTAGAAACAACACATCTAATGTTGAAATAATTAATTGAATTAGTTATGATCAATTGATTACTGAAATAGTTGTCAACTAATTTAGTAACTGATTAACTGTTAACAGGAGTATACAGACTCAAAAAAGGCAATTTGCTGCAAGAATAGCAACCTCAGAGCAGTAACTAAGTCAAAACTGTACAAAAATTATATATGCATGTACGCAACAATAACTCATTCAATGCACTCTATGGCAAAGGAAAGAACATGTTTGTGGCTCATTTATTGAATTATTCCCCTTTTCAGGACTTTTACATTTGGAGGCATTGCCAGGATTTGAACCCAGGATCTCCTGTTTATTTTAGTGAAATAATCTGCCAATGGAACTACTTTTTCATCAATATTAAGGAATTATTGACTTCAAACGAGCTCATATATCTTGTTGAAAAGTTACTTGCAAGTTAGTGTTCTCTTATTTCAAATGTAATAAGATATTTGCAGTAGAAACTAGACCAAAAATACTTGGTAAGATTCTATGTTTTTGCAGTGAAATAATTATTGATATTGACTGATACGAAATGCCTGAATTGTAATGTGTTTTCAGCTATATTCCCCTGCCCTCAGTCAAATATAAATAAATATTCCTCTTATGTTCTGCTGATATGTGCATAAAACTGGAGTGATGCTAACCTGTCCAGTTCTGCCAAGCTCCAGCTCCATCAGGGCGACTGGCCCTCTGTGGTCAGCGTTCCCATGATTGTCGCCAGTTTGGAGGTCCACTCTCCAGGAGAGGCCCCTGAGGGTGGGCTCCCAGCGATGCTGAGCCAACAGGCTCTCCCTCACCCGTACTCGCTGGCTCTTCCAGAAGCGAGAGAGAGCGGCGGCCTGCTCAGCACTCAGCCCGCTGCCACCTTGCTTCTTGGTCTGAGCTGTGAGGAAGGCCTCCAGCTGGGCGTGGTCCATGTCTGCCGTGGCAATGGACTTCAGAGCAAGAAGAGAGCAAAACGAGGATCAGAACGGGTGTTTGGATTCTGCAACTTCACTGTTCATTTCTGTTCAGCCTTTCTGAAGGCTGAACATTCAAGCTGATGAACTCCCTATACAATATTTACTTGACCACATATTACGCAATTTCAAAATACTTTTGTCATATAAACCAAGGTATTCAATTGTTTTCTAAAAAGAAATAAAATCACTTGAATGTCATAATGAAGCTAAGAGTGGACGTTTTCCACAGATACTTTTTCGCAATGGTTTTTTCAAGACAATGTGCTAATTTCTTGATTGTTTTCTCAAAATAAAAAGTTAATTTCCAGTTTTTCCCGCTAATTTTCTCGAAATAACAAGTTAATTTTCCGAATGTTTTCTTGAGATAATGAGTTTATATCCTCTTTTTCACATATACATTTTCCCAATAATTTTCTCGAGATAACGTGTTAATTTCCTGATGGTTTTCTCAAACACACACACATGTTTAAGACACACCAATCATCTCATGAATCTCGAGATGAACTTATTATCTTGAGAACCCCATCGCGAAATTAACTCATTATCTCGAGTAAATCATCGGGAAAAATCCTGTAATCAGAAAATGTAAGAAAATGTAGTTTACGTTTAAGGTCAAATCTCTGCAAAAAGTCGAAGTTTATTGCGGCTTTTCAAATTGCATCCTAACTAAAATCAACTTTCTAAGAAGAGTGCTGCAAGAAAAAGGTACATTTCTTCTTTTTTTATGTGGTTCTTTAAATTGTTTACATGACATATAGTAGAGTTGTAAAATATATTAATAGACAATTGTTATCTAAATGACTTATATTTCAAGATTTATGTATGCAAATTCTGCATTTAAACCATATTTTTTTTGCCAGCTGGACAGACAAAACAGCATTTCAAGAAACATCTTCCTCATTTAAAAAGAATCCCAAATTTGGAATAGTTTGCCACAAGTAATGAAATTATTCGTAGTTTTACAGGTTAAATTCTTGATTGTATTGAAGCCGTATTTCACAGTCAGTTTTAAATATATTTATTTTTATTATTAGCTTGATGGTTAATTTCTAAAGTTCTATAAGTCTTCTCTTTGTTTAAACATTTTTAAATGAAACAAAAAATTTGAAAAAAATAAAATAAAATAAAAAAATTAAAAAGTTTCTTGTATATTTTGTATAGTTGTATATTTTAAATTACAAATACGTGTGTATGCGTCACTTTGTTATGTTTTTTGCTCTTAATGAGAAAAAAATTACATGCTAAAATTAAATAAAGGTAAACTTAAGCTCTGATAGATGTTAAAGCAAAACTGTTGCTGTGATGTTTAAATTAGCAGGCAATGCTGCCCTCTGTTGACAACCATTAATAAACGAAGCAGGGGTACGCAAATAACTTCATTATTTGGTGTTAATTTACAAATAATATCTAAAACGTTTACCATTCATTTAAAGCAAGCTTAAGAGAGTACACAGTAAAATTTGTACTACAGTCAAGACTAATGTTGAGCCTGAACCCTGGAAAAACAGTTTATTACCTTAGCATTAATATTAAGAGTTTTTCTAACACTAAAAAGACTCTTAAGTGCATTTAATAGTAATGATAATGCATCTGTACTTGTTTTGGGCTGTTTGTTTGTGTCTGCAAACAGGAAAAATGTTTTTTTTACCTTAATGAGCCCTTTCATTTTTTCGAACAAAACTTTGAATTCCTCCTGCGGCATTTCCGGATACAGCTCATTTTTCAGCAACTCCTCCGTAATTTCGCTTTTATTATAATACACCATCTGAGCTATTCCATTCAGTAAACCGCTCAAAGATTTTGCTACTTCCACGTCCGCCATGTTTACGTGAAAGGTCACATGAGTGGGTGAAGACCATCACGTGTCAAATACAGATGCATGGCATTGTGGGAGTTGTAGTTATTGCATATCAGATTGGCTAAGCGAGTGTGAAGATAATAATATTCTATACTTTAGTTTAGAGTAGCACTACTTCAACATATTTTTACTTAAATAAAGGTAAGAAAGTAGCCGTCCAAGAAATTACTCAAATAAGAGTAAAAAAGTATTTTGTGAAATGGCTCCGTAAGTACAGAGTAATTGATGATAACATCTGATCATTTAATATTTAATTGTATCGTAATAAAATAGAGACTGCACGTTATCAGCTCAGCTTTACTGCTATTTTAAGTTAATTTATTTTTCAAAACACATTAGAGAAAATTGAAAAGTGGAGAAAAATTCTGTATTGATTTTGCAATTTCACAACTCTCTTTAAGTAAATGGTTTATAGTTAAATAAGGGACTTGAAAGATAAATATGGTTAAAACTATAAAAAAAATTTCAGCAGAAAAGTGGATCTGACAGGTGGTTTCACTGAAGGAACAATGTTTCTGTTTCTATAGAGATCACAGTTGAAGTTGGTAATGATCTGCACAGCTCTGGATTCTGAACAGTAAATAAAGTTTACTTAGTTCAGAAACATCAAAATGACAAGATGTTCATGATTTACATTTAAATTAATTCCAACCTGAGCGTTTAAGTAAGATCTGTTGAATTATATTTGCATAAATTAATCAAAGATAAAGAAAAATGTATTTTAAAAAACTTTATTGCATATTTTTAAATAAGAAATTTATGAATAAACTTACATTATTTAAAGACAGATCAAAAGACAGATTTATGGAGAGTGATGAATTTTAATAAATTAATGACACACTCAAATAATTATTACATATGGTATTTATTGTCTTTTGACACTTTTCACTTTCCATAAGAGTCCGGACATACTAGAGCAGCAGTTTGATATTAAGCTTTGAAAACATAAAAAGCAAATTTATCCCTCATATAGTTTTAGGCTATAGTTATATATGTGCATATATAGATGAATTTTTACTGTTTCTCTAAATTAGTTTGTTCTTTTGAAACTTTAAAAAAAAAAAAAAAAAAAAATTCTGCAGTCCTACATTATGAAAAATAAATATAAAATTTTGCTCTTTCTCTAAATTATTCTAAAAATATTTTAGGGATAGATTATGAAAAAAAAACAAAAAAAACATGTATTGCTTTTAACATGTTTTATCAGAGTTTTAGATTCCTACTGTTTCTTTGCAGTTGAGCAGGTTTTACAGGTTTAGTTTTACCCTGTGTTTGGACTAAAAATGTAAAATCTGGCAACAGAATGGCGCCATTTTTGTTATTAATGAGCGTGATGCGCACGCGCCGTGCTAGATAGAAATATGACGCAGTTTCTACGTGAGCGTTTTTTCAAAAAAGATGCGGCTAGCACCTGGCCGCTCGGAGACACGAAACTGTCGGTCTGATATTCATGAACTTTGGGACCTGGATTAAAAATGATATTTTCTGATCTCCCAAGACGCGGAATCCGAGTGGACGCCCCGCCTCATGCCTGAAACTTTTGTGGATCCGATTGAAATCGTGCCAGTGTTCATCGAGGCCTAGTTTGGCGACTTGTACTTGGCCTACTACTAGGCTGCAGTGATGGAAAGTAGGCCACGGGAGCGCCATGTTTGAAATCGCTGCTTCGGTTATTCGGTAAGTCATATTTTGCAGCCCCGGCTCCAGACGAGTTTAACAGGAGGGCATAGGCTTATTTTGGGTGGGCAAAATGAATCTACGTAGCAAAAATAACATTACTCAAGTAAAACTAAAAGGTACAGTTCAGTAAAACTACTCTTATCAGTACCTTTCCAAAAAGGTTACTCAAGTGAATGTAACAAGTACTACCCACTTTTGAACATAGACAACAACACCAGTAGTCTACAGGCTACTTGTTAACAAGCTTAACATGCTGTATTGGTAAACATGAACATGTAGACGCCTTATGGAGCGGGTCGGCCATTGCTGCAATACGTCACAGCGTCCGCCATATTGAAAGTGGATTATCTACCAGAAAGCTAATTGTAAATTGACCGAACTTCACAAAGTGCCGTTCTACAAAGCCTCTTAAGATGATACCTGTCACTGACACATTCTCTCACACACACTAATATATTTGTTAATCAAAGAAAGCACTAAATACAGCGTTCCTAACTTTTGATGTGGTTATTTAATTGTTTTGGGGGATTTCTGAATAATGAGCACAGTGTTTTTATATGATAGAAATGATTGATAAATAGTTTTTATACTGACATTGATGAAAAGACACACACTTTTACAGTGTTTTATTCAAGAACATATTTACATGATTTCATAATTTAATGTACGTTTAATGTTTTGAGATATGAAGAAAAAAATTATTTCCTTTTATTTTTAGATATTTTATTGCAAAGACAATCAACTTTGATAAATCAGTCACTGTCAAACATTTGCTACATATTTTTTATTACTTTTTTCCAGAAAAATATATTTATGACAGTATGACAGGGTGGAAACAAAACTAACAGAGTAAATTATTTTTATATCATTACATACACTGTCTTAATACACTAAGATATTTCTCTTAAAATACACAAAAAGTGGAAGAATTAAAGTTTGCTATAGAACACAAATTTATTTATATTATACAGGGAACACTGGCCACAGGCAGGGGTTCAGTCTGCTGGTTAAACTGGGAGAAGTCCAGTGAGTTCTGAGACGTCCTGGTACACAGGCTAAAGCCAGAAATAAGAGAAATTATCCAAAAGTGTGATAGAAAATACATATTTTGAAGAACAGCAGCTCCAGCTCTGATCCTGACTGACCTTTTCTCACAAAATCTCTTGGTCTGTAACAGCTCATCAGCTGTCTCTATTAGAAAACACAGTATGAAAACGTTAGTTATGCTAAGAAAATAATAATCAGTGATTACTCCGGGCCAATTTAGCTTCATAGGAAATATTTCTCTGTTGTTTAGAAGCTAGTTTCTGGCTACAAAATCAAGTAATTCTGCTTGTAAAAATTATGTTTTCTTTCATTCTTACCTGTGAAAGGTAATGCCAGTTAATCCAGTTTGTATTTTAAAACGTTTGAAACAAGACCACACAGCACATGACTTAGAGAGCTCCGATCGCTCTACTGCCACATACAAGATGGCGACGACGTAACGTAGGACTCAGCACTCAATGAGGAGTCTTCATATTCATGTATTAGCTAGCTAGTCATCTTTCAGCAAATATTACCTGTATCCAGGGGTGCCGAATAGGGGGAAAAGTTATGACAATTCCAAGGGCCCCTGGCCAACAGAGGGCCCTCCACAATTTTTATTTATTTATGTTTGTTCATGGAAATTAAAAAAATTGGGGTCCTGTCAATTACAAAATTAATTATATTGTGTCTTCTAAAATTGTTTTTAGCAGTAAAAATTAAATGTTAACCCTCCCAGACCAAAAAGTTCACAATTGCCCTGAATCCCCCAACCCCTGGATCTGCATGAAATGTTTCATTCCTGCTTGGAGCGCTTGACGGTGACGTGTTCAGCAGCAGTCAGTGGAAAACAAGAACGACTGTGGCAGTTACTATGCTGCTAAGAAAATAATAGTTAGGTTTTCAAACAATAGAGAGACAGAGAGAGAAAAGGGTAAAAGTGTCAATTCGTAGCCCAGGTGGGTAGACTGTGTGAGGTTATCAACCATTCAGCATAGTTAGCTTAGCTACAGACTACTGTTTGCCTCCTTTTCACTAGCATTTTCTGAATTAAGGAAATAAATTACCAACATATTCATACATTTAACTTGTCCCTGTACCTTTTACCACACTTAACATCAGGTGAGTCAGTCAGCAGTAGCTCTAACCCATGTCCCTCCTGACCCGTCCTCTCCTAAGTGAAATTAAAGCTGCAATATGTGACTTTTATATAAAAAAAAAAAAAAAAAAAAATTCACATATTTGTTAAAACTGTTATTATGTTGTGACAGTATGGTATAAGAGATACTCTGTGAAAGATCAATTTCCTCTGCCTTCTCCCAGTGCTATCTAGAAACAGATAATCAGAGACAGGATCTGTTTGCCACATGAGATTGTCAATCACAATCTCATGTGGCTGTTCATTCCTATGCTGCAGCTAGCACAGCCTGTTGTGAATGCTCAGTCTAGTTAGCATAGCTACCAATGACAGCAAATAAACATTTTTCCTGTAATGAGTTGTTTTTCCACCATTAGTATATTTAGCAGTGAGTGAATGAGGTTGATTGACAGCACTAAGACCCTCCTACTGGTTCTGATTGGTTGTTTTGGTCAGAACGTTGCATTACTTTAGCCAGTAATAGCAGCTCAGGGAGCAGGTGGAGGAGATTGATTGTTTTCACAGATTATCTGTCTCATAACAAACTGTCACAACATGGTGACAGCTTTAACAAATATAGAGAAGACATTTTTATTAAAGATATACTATACTGCAGCTTGAATAAAATGCAACAACATAGCCTTTTTTGATAAATCTGGATTGCTTCATGTATATTTTTATGTTGCCTATGACTGTTGCTCTTGGGGAGAGACATTTCAGTAAACTAAAACTAATAGAAAAATTTAAGCAACCTACTTGCACACTGTATGTTGACTGTTGCATGTAAAATTCATGAGTAGTAAATATTGTGCTAGTTATCAGTATTGGACCAAAGAAAGCAAGGCAGTTTCAAGCCTTTAAAATTGTGACGCTTTTGATAAGTCAGATAGACTCAAAGAATTGTAACAGCTGCTGCGTGGGGGGGCCCAATTTAATTTTTTGTCATGGGGCCCAAGATTCCTGGCAGCACCCCTGCCTGTATCCAACAGCATTACTGAAAAAATGTGCAAAGTTCTTTGCGTTTTGCTGGTTTGCTGCCATGATTCTGACACACACCCGAGTAGCTCTGCACAGCAACAGCAGGTCTCCTTTGCTGCTGCAGAGGCATCTTAGCGCTCAGGTTGCATTTAAAGGCAGCTTGGAAAAACGGGTTACGACGTGTTAACAATGGATTAAACAGTTTTAACTGCTGAAAAAAGTGACAGAAGGCACAGATAGGGGAAGTGCCTTCTACTATATCAAATCGATATAGGAATAACAGAGAGTTGGCCACTTGAAGGTGTTAACAAACAGCTTCCAGTCCAGAGTGGGCACAGCTGACTCTGTGGGCGGGCAATACCCATGCTGCTGGGCCTGATTTTTTGGATACCTTATTCTAAGTTTTTTTTAATTTATTTATTTTTATCTCTTTACACCGATTACATTAGTAAAAGCTATTTTTTTGTGTATCTAAACATAGCAGCACACAAGGAGAGACTCGACCATGGCCTCTCAGCGGCGGTGTGTCTGATTGCTGGCGTCCCTGAAACATCTGAGGAGATATAATGGCATGCTGATCGATTATGGATATACTACAATCAAGCTGAGGATCGCTAGAAGTTGATCGATTATGGATATACTACAATCAAGCTGAGGATCGCTAGAAGTTGATCGATTATGGATATACTACAATCAAGCTGAGGAATCGCTTCAATCAAGCTGAGGATCGCTTCCGTCAAGCTGAGGAAACGCTACAAGGTGCCTGGCGGATCCGCCCGACCCATCAAAGGTTTGTTAAGTCTGTAAAGAACTGTTCCAATGGCGGGTCCAGAAGACATCTCAGGGTAGGAGCTGTTGCGGGTTTTGCTACGCTGCTGATGCTAATGCTGTTTGCTGAAGGCCAACGCTAGGCCTCTTGGTGGTTTGGTTTGATTCTCTGCTGAGAGTCAATGAGCTGAGAAGGATTCTGCTGTTGAAAATCCTTCTGTCTTTGCATTAGGATAGTTATCTTTCCAATGAATATCAAATACGTTTTTGGGTGAAGATGAGGTCTTTTATATTTCAACATAAATAATTTTTTTTATTTTTGTACCTACTTAATATTTAGTTTGAAATTTAGGGTCCATACTTTAATAATTCAATCAGTCAAACAAATCTAATTTACGTTCAGTTTAAACGTAAAAACCGATTAATTTTTGCGCCGAAACAACGCGTGGTCTCGTGCAATTTCGTCATGCGATTTAATTTCTTCTGGATGACAACGGAGAGATCTGCTGGAGCTGCAGGCCGGAGGTCACAGAGGTAACGTTCACACTGTAATCCACCATCTCTTATTTGCAGGTTTTCAGCTGAACTCCATGTTTTCCTTCTGGAGAAGATCGACTGGGACCTGTCCTTCAGTATTTGTTTGTTTTTAACCCATTTTATCTCCTAGACTAAGCAACTGGCAGACCTTTTGTTGCAAATAACTTTTTTTTCTCATAGGTAAAGCCACCAAAGCAGCATCTGCTACAACTAACACTCCTTTCTCCTTTAGAAACACTCCTGGAACAGCTATTTTTCTTTTTCTCTCTCTTTATTCTGTCCTTTCAAATCCCCCGGGGGTAGTGACAGGTGGCCTTTCATACAGAGTCAACTTCTGGTTCTGCTGGAGGGTTCTTCCTGTTAAAGGGAAGTTTATCCTCTCCACTGTCACTACATGCATCTCAAATATGAGGCATTGATTTAGCTTACTTAACTGTTAACCAATTTAAATAATTGGTGAGGTGTTAGCCTTTTTTTTTCTTTTTTTTTTTTAAAGTCTTCCTGTTAAAGGGAAGTTTTTCCTCTCCACAGTCACCACTTGCATCCTTAGTAGAAGGCCTTGCTTAAGCTCACTTTACTTTTAATGAAATTAAATAATTGGTGCAGTGCAGTGTTTTTTTTCTTCTTTTTTTGGAAAGTCTTTCTGTTAAAGGGAAGTCTTTCCTCTCCACTCACCAGATCGGATCCTCAGTATAAGTCATTGCTTTAGCTTAACTTTTAACCAATTTAAATAATTGGTCTAGTGTTAACCTCATTTTGGAAAGTCTTGCTGTTAAAGGGAAGTTTTTCCATTCTTGTTACCACGTGGATCCTCAGTAGGAGGCATTGCTTAAGCTTATTTATAGTAAATATACATAATTGGTGCAGTATTAATTTTTTTGGAAGTCTTCCTGTTAAAGCGAAGTTTTTCTTCTCCACTGACACCACATGTATCCTCAACATGAGGCATTGCTTAAGCTTTCATAACTTTTAACAGTTTTTTTTTCCTTTGGAAAGTATTCCTGTTAAAGGGAAGCTTTTTCTTTCTACTGTCACTACATGCATTTTTGAGGCATTGCCTAAGCTTACATAACTTCTAATCAATGTTTGATAACTGCAGTTTTTTTGGCACATCTTCCTGTTAAAGGGAAGTTTTTCTTTTTGGGAAGTCATCCTGTTGGGAATTTTTTTCTCTCCACTGTCACCACATGCATCCTCAGTGTCTGTGGTGGTGGATGATAGTTTTGAGCTCATGGTTGAGAATTTAAGGCATTGTCAACACCACATGGTGTATGGACCAGGAAGCTATGGTATATGGAAATGGTATATGGACTGGAAAGCAATGGTATATGGACATGGGAAGATGTAGAAGCCGATCAACGAGATGGAATGATGACTTTGAAGACACCAGATGGCCTCAAACTGTGAAAGGCAGGAGCATGAAGCCAACGCCAGGAAATGTAGTTTGCTACTTCCGGTAGCCAATCCTCAAGGTTACGAAGTCATCGAATGAGTTCAAGGAATTTGGTAACAAACGAGTACAATGAAGAGATGATCCATTCTATGCACAATGGTACATGCAAGAAAAACACAGTAGGGTATTTGAAAGGTGATTCTGAACTTGGTTACAAAAGAGTAAAGGTGTGAAAGCAAGCCCGACCAAAGGGTAAAATGCTTGTGTTACCCTTCAGTCAGGTGGGTGTGAAAACGAACCTGTATCACGGGTAAGGGGTTTGCGTTGTCCTTCGGTCGGGTTTGTGTGAGAACGAACCCTGCTGACGGGCAAGGGGTCAGCATTGCCCTTCGGTCGGGTTTGTGAGAACGAACCCTGCCGACGGGCAAGGGGTAAGCGATGCCTTTCGGTCGGGTTTGTGTGAGAACGAACCCTGCCGACGGGCAAGGGGTAAGCGATGCCTTTCGGTCGGGTTTGTGTGAGAACGAACCCTGCTGACGGGTAAGGGGTCAGCATTGCCCTTCGGTCGGGTTTGTGTGAGAACGAACCCTGCCGACGGACAAGGGGTTAGCGATGCCCTTCGGCCGGGTTTGTGTGAGAACAAATCCTGCCGACGGGTAAGGGGTTAGCGATGCCTTTCGGCCGGGTTTGTGTGAGAACGAATCCTGCCGACGGGTAAGGGGTCAGCATTGCCCTTCGGTCGGGTTTGTGTGAGAACGAATCCTGCCGACGGGAAAGGGGTTAGCAATGCCCTTCGGTCGGGTTTGTGTGAGAACGAATCCTGCCGACGGGTAAGGGGTCAGCATTGCCCTTCGGTCGGGTTTGTGTGAGAACGAATCCTGCCGACGGGAAAGGGGTTAGCAATGCCCTTCGGTCGGGTTTGTGTGAGAACGAATCCTGCCGACGGGTAAGGGGTCAGCATTGCCCTTCGGTCGGGTTTGTGTGAGAACGAATCCTGCCGACGGGAAAGGGGTTAGCAATGCCCTTCGGTCGGGTTTGTGTGAGAACGAATCCTGCCGACGGGTAAGGGGTCAGCATTGCCCTTCGGTCGGGTTTGTGTGAGAACGAATCCTGCCGACGGGAAAGGGGTTAGCGATGCCCTTCGGCCGGGTTTGTGTGAGAACGAATCCTGCCGACGGGAAAGGGGTTAGCGATGCCCTTCGGCCGGGTTTGTGTGAGAACGAATCCTGCCGACGGGAAAGGGGTTAGCGATGCCCTTCGGCCGGGTTTGTGTGAGAACAAATCCTGCCTACGGGAAAGGGGTTAGCGATGCCCTTCGGCCGGGCTTGTGTGAGAACGAACCCTGCCGACGGGTATTAAAGGTATAGCGTTGCCCTTCGGCCGGGTTTGTGTGAGAATGAACCCTGCCGACTGGTAAGGAGTTAGGGTTGAGTGCAGTATTAATTTCGATTAATACTGCAGTATCAATTTTGGGTGGGTCACCTCAACTGACCCACCCACTTCCTGACTGCTCCCGTCAATGACCGAAGGAAAAGTTCTTCCATCGTCCATTACCAGGGGAATGGGGGATTACCTCAGTGACCCTGCCATTGGACTCAGAAGTCTTTCTCAAGAAAGGCTGCAGGTATTTTGCTGTTATGTAAGAGGTCTTTTGAGTTTTTGAAAAGTGATGATTTCAGAGTTGTTAAAGGGTTTGACCTTAAACTTGCAGCCGTGTTGTCTTTCTGTTCTGTTGTCTTCAGGAATCCTCCTGGATCATCTGGTTTTTCGTCTCGAATTTCTCCCTTCATCGGACCCCCATCGACCAACGGAAAAGGCCCTCATCTCCCCAATGATGACAGAAGAGGCCCTCAACGCCACTCCCACGCCCCTGCTGATGGATAACCTTAATTACCCTACCATCGGTCTGGGTAGTCTTCCTCAAGAAATACTGCAGGTATTTTGCTGTTTGATATTTACAAGTGTGAGTTTTTAAAAAGTGACTATTCATTGAGTTGTTAAAGGGTTAAACCTGCACCCAACCTGTTGTTCTCCTGTCCTGTTGTCTTTCAGGAACCCTCCTGGATCATTGCCCCAACGACAACAGAAAAGAACCTCATCGCCACCTTGCTGATGGATGACCTTAGCGAACCTGCCATCGGGTTCAGCAGTCTTCCTCAAGAAAAGCTGCAGGTATTTTGCTGTTATTTAAGTGATATTTGCATGTTTTTGAAAGTGACAATTTCATTCTGAGTTAAAGATTGACCTTAAACTTGCACCTGTCTTGTTGTCCTTCAGGAAACCTACAGGATCATCTAGTTTTTCGTCTTGGATTATGCCCTTCACCGGACACCCACATTGACCAACGGAAAAGGCCCTCATCTCCACAACAATGACGGAAGAGGATCTACGCAAGGACGACGGAAGAGGCCCTCATCGCACCCCCTGCCCCACTCCTCTCCTGGTGGATGACCTTAATTACCCTACCATCGGTTTGAGTAGTCTTCCTCAAGAAATGCTGCAGGTATTTTGCTGTTTGATATTTACAAGTGTGAGTTTTTAAAAGTTGACTATTCATTGAGTTGTGAAAGGGTTAAATCTGCACCCAACCTGTTGTTCTCCTGTCCTGTTGTCCTTCAGGAAACCTACTGGATCATCTTGTTTTTGTCTCGGATTTCGTGCTTTATCCCCCATTGGCACACAGTAAAATGGCTGAACTTAAAACATTTATCAAAATGACTTCAGTTTATCTTTTTTTTTTCCCCCCTCTTTCTCTTTCTACCAAAAACTGAATAAGCCTTCAGTCTGGTATTTTGGCCTCATCTAGCTTTTTTTTCCCTTTTTTCTTTTCTTTTAAATCGACAATTTTGTCTCGAGACTTCATTTTTTTTTGTTTTGTTTGTTTATTTATTTTAGATAATCAAGTGTCTTCCAATTTCAGTGTTAAATGTTAGAATTTAATGTTTATTGATTTTTGAGAATGTGTTCCTGCATTATTTTAGCGTTACCATGGTTATGGCATTGATTATGGAAAGGCTTAGACTGGTTTATTGTGATCTGTCTGTATTTATGCTGCTGTTTGTCATTTTCTGTTTCTACTACATTATTTATTTAAACTGTTTTTGTTTTCTTAGTTATTTTTCTTTCCACAGACTTAAGGCCTTGTCAACACCACATGGTACTCCACTTGGTCTGGTGTTCTGATTGGCTGTGGTTTCTTCCTGGCGGAGAGCATTGGCTGACATGAGTTCAAGAATCAGTTGACCTGTTGAGTCTTTGCTCTGTCTTCTTTCAGCTCCAGTCGGTTATGGCCAGATGGCTGCTGGTACTGAGCCCGGTTCTGGTTCTGCTGGAGGTTTCTTCCTGGTAGAGGGGAGTTCTTCTCTCACTGTTGCCACATCCATGCTCTGTATGAGGGACTGCTGTAAAGCCAACAACTCAACACAAGTGATTTGCTGTCGCCCCCTGTTGGTCAGGAGGAGTGAATGCTGTAAGTAATGACTCCATACAATCTGCTGGTTTTGTTTGGTATAAACTTTTTAAACTACTTTAATAATCAACTGAGCTTATTGTAATAGCAATTGGAGTACATGTGACTGAACTAAAATTATTTCAAAGTGCATTCAGACAACATTTGTTGTGAATTGGCAATATATAAAATTTTACTTTCAAACTAAGAAATCAGCCCAACAAAAAATATTAAAAAAACAAACAAAAACCCAAACAACCAATACAAAAAAGTTCAAAACCCCAAAAGTAGATATCAAAACATTCAAAACCCCAAAAGTAGATATCAAAACATTCAAAACCCCAAAAGTAGATATCAAAACATTCAAAACCCCAAAAGTAGATATCAAAAGGTTCAAAGCTTTTAAATAAAATGTTAATTCACAACAATGTTGTTGACAATGCATTTTACGAAAAGTAATTTCAATTTAGTCAGACTACTATTGATCCAAGTTATCAATTTATTAGGTTCAGTTAATTATCAAGTAGTTTGAAAAGTTTGTACCTAACAAAACCCAGCAGATCGTATGGAGTCATTACTTACAGCAGTCACTCCTCCTGACCAGCAGGGGGCGACAGCAAATCGCTTGTGTTGAGTTTTTGACTTTACATCAGTCCTTCATACAGGGCATGCATGTTGTGACAGTGGAAAGGAAGAACTCCCCTCCAACAGGAACAAACCAACAGCAGAACCAGAACGGGGCTCAGTACCAGCAGCCATCTGCCATGATTGACTGGAGCTGAGAGAAGAGAGAGCAGAGACACAACAGGTCAACTGAGCAGGAGACCTTTCCATGTTCGTGGAAATGAAAAGGAGAGGAAGAACAGTTAGGTGATGGCGGCATCATGTCAGCCAATGCCCTTTTCCAGGAAACAACCACAGCTAATCAGAACACCAGACCAGGTGTAGCGTCTGTGGACAGAAAAATAACTGATTTTTTTTCTGTCCTTACAGAACAGTGCTGCTATAATTGTTTGTGTGCTAGAAGTGAGCTAAGCTGGAATCATTTATTTGTGCCAGATTGTAAACATTTATTATGAAGCAGGTCAAAGAGTATTCAGTGTTGTAATAACTGTTAATTAATGGAGATGCTCATTGTTGCTTTCCTATTTTGTCTGTTAACGGTCATCCTCAAAAAAGAAACCTGCAAAAAATGAGCTAAATACAGCATGTTGGTAGCAATATTATGTGACATATATAAAGTTGTGTAATATTAGTGTACATTAAGCATTAGTTTATTTGATAAACAGACTGCCATAAAACGTATTAATGCACAAAAAAAGTTTGTGGTGATTTCTATTTGTAGATGTCTTTGTTTAATTTCAATAAAAACTTGTTTCCCCTGTCTGATACTGTTTCATTCTTAAAAACACCTCTGAATTTAAAATATTTTTAAATGATTTTCTAATAAAAAGAATAGTGCATACTACTGGGGTAGCTTTTCATTTTAAACGGCTAGGATATTCTGATAAAGGAAGTTATATTTTTGTGGTCTTGTGTATAAGTTTTTCCAATGCATAAGCATAACTTCTAAGCTTCGGTCTTGTCACTTAAAGAATGTTAACCAGTGATAATAATTAACATTAACACAACCCGCTATAGTTTTCGGTTTGTAAACATGACGGTAGAAGTTTTAGATGGGTAGCACTGACAGATATCTATCTGTGTTACTGTAGGAAAATCTGACGAGGTAGCACAGATAGTCAGATTAATGATTGAGTCCCTCGCTCCTTCACCTGTCCTCCCGTCATTCTCCACTCCCACACAGGTAGCTTGAGAACGCATAATGATGAGAAAATTGACTGAAATATGATAGTAGAGACAACTTTTAAAGGTACTCGTAACATTATGTTTCTTAACCATGTAAGCCCTAAAACAGAGGGTTTTATTTTGCAGATGAATTGAAATAAATGCGGTTTTAACACCTTTATTGTGAAATATGAGTCGAACGTTTTACAGTCAGTGTCTGATGAATATGTTCTCTGCCAAAGGTTTGCAATTCCCTGCTTTTTCTTTTAAAACCGTAATAGTTTAACGCATGAGAAAACAGAGGACCAATATGTAGAAAATTTGATATCACCCTTAACTGTCCAGTCTATTAATATAGGAGGGGATGCATTTTAATTTCTGAGCCTGCCAATATCTGCATCCCCTTGGTTTGTCCTATTGATATGAAACTCATACCTTTAGCTCAGAGAATAAGTTATGTAGAAAAGGTGAAATCCTTCTTAACTCTTTATTTCTCCAAGTTAGCAGGGGGGTGCATTTTTTTGGCCAAGCAAACTGTTAGCCTGCTAATATCTGCATGCCCTATCTATTTCCCACAAATACTATCCTATTGATATTTTTTTTCATTGTGGTTAAACTGCTGTCTTTTTAACCTACTCAACACAAATTAATGTCATTCAGCCCGTGAGGATGAAGAATCAGGACAGACAGGCAAAGGCAACAGGTCGGTTTAATATTAGGTGGAAGTTAGGGAACAGCTACTTAATAACCCCATGCGATAATTTTTAAACATTATTTTTAAAAACTGTATTAAGAGCTATAATTTAAATATAATGCTTTTTTGACCATATGACTTAGCGGAGAACACCACAGACAAGGGCTGAAAGAGATGGACATGAGGTCAGTGATAGTATCTGCTGTAGAGGAGACAAGTGATGACCTCAGGTAGGAATATTTAAATTAAGGAGGCAACAAAAACAAATGGTTTGAATTTAATTACTGTATTTTATAAGCGCATGTATAAGGGAGAACATATTAAACCTGGGTCGGGAGGGGAGTGGAGGTGTGTGTGGGTTCGCATACACCTCAGAAAGTATGTAGTTGTGCCCCTGCATTCACTAGATAGTTTGTTTGCTCAGATCTGCACAAGGAGGAATCGGAACGTTTTCTGACAGAAATATTACATTTGAGCAAAAAAAAACAAAAAAACTCTTACTTTAAAACTGAAGCAGTTAAAGTGGGGGTGTCAAACTAATTTTCATTTTGGGCCAAATCAAGATCATGAATGCTCTTAAAGGGCCGGTTGTGCCAGAATTTATTGATAAAACCTGTTCAAATAAAATATTATTGAACATCTTTTCAGTATTTGTGGTAACAGTTTGGATATATTTGCGATATTTGCGCTTACTTATGACAGTAATTGCGACTTTTTATCACTCGTATAGATTATAAACTACAATCTGACATCAATCAAGGCTGAGGCAGCTGTTTAGTACAAGTAAGAAAGTTTTTGACAATTTTTTGAGAAAAATCTGCAATAAACTCAATTATATAATAGTGCAAAAAAGTGCATGAATTTGATTTTACATGAATTTCCACGATAATGCTCAAGAAACTGGAGGGACTAATTGATATAAGTTGGCAGTAAACAGATAAAAACTGCATTGATTTGCTTGATAACATAATATTTAAGCACACTTAGTGCTTAGTCTAGAATCTAGAGGGCCACATAAAAAGCTATGGTGGGCCAGATTTGGCCCATGGGCCTTGAGTTTGACACATGTGAGTTAAAGTATGATGTACAGAAAGAGACATTAAAATGCTAAAGCAAACTTTAATCAAAAGCAGCAAAAATGTCAAAAGACAATTGTACAGGTTCCACATAAATAGCTGGAATTCTGTGACCTAAAAAAGCAAAACATGACAGCATCCTTTCAATTAAATCATGTCAATACACATACATTTATTATGTTTAATTAGCCAGACAAAGCCAATGGTATTTCCGTAAATAAAGGAAATACGAACTTTTGCAAAGTACCAGATTTTTTTTTAACTAATTTATTGTGTTGCTCAAAATTTGGCAAAGCAGTTTGTTATGCACTGTTGGCTATCTATCCCCTTCTCTTGCCTCTACGCTTCCCACTTTTACCACGTTTACGTGATTTTCTCATCTTGCCTCCTTTACCACGTTTACGTGATTTTCTCATCTTGCCTCCTTTTCCACGTTTACGTGATTTTCTCATCTTGCCTCCTTTTCCACGTTTACGTGATTTTCTCATCTTGCCTCCTTTTCCACGTTTACGTGATTTTTTCCTCTTGCCTCCTTTTCCACGTTTACGTGATTTTCTCATCTTGCCTCCTCTTCCACGTTTACGTGATTTTTTCATCTTGCCTCCTTTTCCACGTTTACGTGATTTTCTCACTTTGCCGCCTTTTCCACGTTTACCTCCTTCTTTCACCTCTCCACCTTGTTCACCTTTCTTCCCCTTTTTGCCCTCTCTTGGTTCCTGTCCACCCAGGACATCAATCGTTTCTCCACCCCCATAATCTTCGTTAGTGCCACTAACTGAGCCTATGTCAAACCCATTATTTGAACCTGAAATTGTGCCTTCATTACTTCCTGCGCCTTCATCACTTCCTTCAGGGGGCTCAGGTGCACCTACTGTTGTCTCTTCGTTGGCATTTGATTGTATTGTATCTGCAACGCAGGACGGTGCAACATTATCGCCTGCTTTGCAGTTTGTGCACTGAAAAGATTCGCTTTGCTCATAACAACGGAATATGTTTTCAAGCCCAAACTTTGAAAGCTCTTGCTGTTTGAACATTGCAGCCCTCTGAAGCGTATCCGCATCAGCAACATCAGCTACTTTAGAAAACGCAAAAGCATAACTCTTCCAGTTCTGAACAATGTCACTGATCTTGTTGTCAATGCCATTTGCATCAGGGTAGCCTTCAGAGTAGACGATGAGGACGTTACCATCACTGCTTTTTATGAGGGGTTGTACTTTCTCTAGAACATGGGCCAGCGCTCCAGACTGGGCAGCTGCAACAACCCTGGTGCCTTGGTACACTTGACCCGTTGAAATGGCTTGCTTCACTGCATCTGCAGGGTCATCCTTAAGAACTTCTGCAAGACTGTTTAAGTCTTGGTTCTCAGGGAGGTTGACAGCCAGACTGTAGCTGTCACCCAGTTCATACCTATCAAAAAGACACACACATAAATGATCAATATTCCAGTTCATATCAGATGATAATTTGACAAGATTAAAAAAACCTTGAGTCAGTCTGACAATTGCATTTTATTGCAGCAAATATCTGCAAACTAGAAGTTATCATTGTGTTAAAATTAATTTGCTTATATTGTTTTTAAATTGTTTATCATTACTATAACTGCCATGGATGTTTTTTTGTCATTTCTCCATAGCAAAGATATAATATATGACAAGGATTATTGTACAGTTTCAGAAGTCAAACATTTGTTTGAAAAACTCTGAAATTTTTAGAATAATCTCAGAAATTTTCTAGAAATTTTTGAATTTCAAAACAAATTTTTTTTTAATATTCTTTTTTTAAGAAAATTTCTGAGCTTGATCTCAACAATTTTTTATTTTTTGGCAGACATTTAATGACCCTGATATACTGATGCACATAACACAGTTATTTCAAAATACTTACTTTTAGCATGAAAGAGATAAATTAAAGTAGTATTTACCAAACAAAATTAAGTGTTTTAAAAAGCACTTTGTTTTTTAAAACAAAATTATATGTTTTGTTGGCATAGCAAGGACTAAATTAAGTGATTGTTTAGTTTAAGAAATTAGCAAAAAAATAAATAATAATAAAAAAAGCTGATCCGCCCCAGATTCCTGTATTAATCAAATCTCTGCTCAAACTTGCTTAAAAAAAAAAAAAAGAGTCCATGAAAGTTTTGAAATACCACGTGACGCCACAAAGTGGCGGAAACGTCCATTTAAGTAACATCTTAAAGCCGTGATGCTCCAAAACACTGTAGGTGATTTAATTACTATATCCTTTGAAGTTAAATGGAGTGTGGACAAAGCAAGATAGATGATAAACCATTAAAAAATGGTTGTTGTGATTTCTAGTGCAGAAAATATTCAACTCAGCATAATGTTCTGTCACCTTCTGGCCTTTTATGGCTAAATTGTTGCTCTTACACCAAACCTGTACAAAAAAACTGCAACTCTGTTGCCTGAATCACAAACTACATTACATAGTAATGTAGTTTATTCAGCATATGTGTTTCTATCTTTTAGCACATTAACTGTTTTGGAAGAGCCAAAAAGAACTAAAAGAGAGTGTAAAAAAATTTTCTGCGAAATGTCCACAGTTATTTTAGATTTTGACATTTCATTTTCTAATGCAATACTTCAAAATGGAAGTAGAAAAATTTTTGATAGAAACACAATCACTGACCCTTTTTCTATATTATTTGTATTGCTTTGTTATTCAATTGAGAGTCTTTCTATATAATTTCAACTTTCCCTATAATAATAATTTATGATGCTTTTCAGTGCACTGTAGCCTTTTTTGCAGCGATCTTGCAAAATCCCAGCATACCTGTAATAATAACCTGTAAATAAGTTGATGCAGTTCCATATTCTTGAGGATAAAAGACACAAGAAACAATGAAAATTGATTTAAAACTTACTCATTTTTGAGGTTTTGTATAATATTGGTTAGCCAGTCCTGGTTTACAGCGGCTAAACTGCTTTGAGGAGACAGGAAGACGGCCAGAACCAGAACCACCCAGCACAGGACAGCCATCTGAATGGATCAAATTCGACATTAAGAAAATAATAAAAGCATGCAACCAAGTTCATGACAAACAATGCAATGATTGTACTTTGATATGTAAATTCAAGTCTCATTTTACCGTTAGTTTTAAATAGGTTTCTTTGTCTAATTAGTTTTAGAGGTTAACCTTTAAAAATCTTGACCAGGGAATGTCTTGTCCCTGATCAAATACATTTGAAAATGTAAATAAATTGATAGTTTTACCTTCCTGCTGAGTTCCAGAAGGATCTGCCAGCTCCAAGTCTGATGACATGACATAAAAATGCAAAGTTTTAAGGTTCAAATAAAAAAAAAAATATTGTATTACTCTTGTTAAACCACATTTATCCATTTTAGAGATTATTTATTTATTGGCAAATTAAGTTATTGGTTAAAAATGTGTGAAATTTTAAACTACTTTTTGCAATTGAATGTTTTCTATTTTTCACAAATAATGACTGTGCAACACAAACATAATCCAAGCTGTTGTACATTTTTAGTCAAGAAATTGTTGCATTGTTATAATAAAACCATTATTTATTTTATTGTTACCTCTCGTTTAGATGCACAAGGAGTCGTCCACTTTGTCTGGGTGCTATTTCCAGTTCTGCAATAATGATGCTTGGACAGGACGTGGTTTGTTTTATGTGTATGAACAGGAAATGAACACCTCATTGAACAACGCCTGCAAATTAGGCCAAACCTATCACACTTCAATCGGCTAAAGCATTGATAGATGCATTTACTAGAACTGTACTAAAATAATGACTTGCTTAAGAATATCTTACTTGTGTTTAGCAAGAAAAAAAAGTTTTTATCACACTCTTCTTCAGGGTCTTGGTATATTTGGTGTAATAAGAATATATGCATGATGGATCATCCTGTTCCAATTATTTGTATTTTGTACCACTTAACTCAGGGAAGAGGAACTTAAAAAGGTGTAAAAGTATTTCACTTAAAGCAATACATTTGCAAATCATTCAATAAAGGTGTCCTTGCACCAAAGTGTTAATGGTCATAAGTTTGCATGTATTATTACCCGACATTTTCACAGATCTGCTATGTGTTTGAAGTTTTAAAGCATGGAATATATCAATAAGGTTATTGTACTTCAATGATCTCTCTAGTCATCAGATCAGCTTTGACATGATATTGTCCATATCACCATATCGTTGATCGCAACCTTCTGTATTACTGCACATCGCATGTTTTACTAATATCAGTCAGAATGCTTGAAAATATGTCCTAAAATGCCTAACCCTGCTTGCAATACTGCTATGGTGGTTCCAAAAAACGTCTCAGAATCTCAACTTAAAAATTTATTGTCATTGCTGGTCACTGTGTCATTCAGGTTATGCATGACGTCAGGATGTAAAGAATAACCCTTTAAAACAACTGTCTATATTATCGTTCACAACTCCCAGAAAACAGAAGCGAAGATATCACAATCAGCTTACTTCAAGAGATTCAAATTAAGGCAACACCAGAATACTTAATGAAGTGCGTATAGTGCAGTTTACTAAGTACAAGTACAACATGTGCAAGAAAGGCTAATGTGCCTGTTTACATGTTAAATGTAGCGGAAGTGGTCTAATGCAGTGTTTCCCTCAAGGCACACTGCCCTGCATGAGAAATGTTGAAGCACACTGTTCTGCTACCTTGAAAGTTTGGACCACCACCACTGAAAATATTATCCTGGTCCCACATGCAACACTGCAAGGGCATATCAACACCAACAGCCCCACAATGTCCAGAGCCTTCAGCATGTCTTTTACCAACCAGGCGCCGGTCATTTTTTTTGACTCCCTCAGTGACGTCTGTCATCTCATTGGCTTCAACCCCAACAAAAAACCAAACCTGTTTTTCTTACTAAGTTACAGAATTTCCTTGTTTGTCAAACAAAAGTTTTTGTCCATAGCCTTTCTAAATTCCTCATCTTCCTACATTTTTGCCTCTGTGACCGCAGAAACTGCAGGCCGTCTGAGTTATCTACCAGCTACCTTCCTGGTAGATTCATTTTTCTCCAGACAAACATTACTGCCCCTAGAAGCACAACTTCCGTGTCTGTCTTGCTAGATATGTGATATCCAGCAAGGTATTACCCAAAACCTTTGACTCAAAACCCTTTTTGCAATGCCCAGAATTAGCATGCATTGGTCCCTGCTATTGCCACTGTTGAGGAAAAATTATTATTTTAGTTTTTCATACAGTTAATCCTATAATATGTGTATTATTTTTGATTTAAGACAAGACTAAGTCTTTTGGGGTGCTGAGTGCAGAACAGCAAACTTTGGTTTGTAAAGATAACCTTTCCGTGAACCCAGTACTAAATTTAAGTCTGTTCCTGAGAATCTTGGTAAGGACAGATAGTGGGAGACACTCTGCAGTTCACAACTATGTGTGAACTACTTTTATGAGGCCCAGATGGGTTTGGAACAGCAGGAAGCCACGACAAGCTCTGGCCTTTGATCTATGCTGTAAATCAGGGGACGTTCTAAGTTTGTCTAGGTGTCCAAGATACCTTCTGGTTGGTCAAGCAGAGATACGCCTTATTTGAATATATTAAAGAGGGAAAATACGCCTACAATATAAAAGTTCGTGCACAGTAGTAACAATTTAGAGATCTGACATATTTTTGCCTTTTGGCACCAGCTCTCTCCAAAGACGCGTCTTTGTCTTGTTTTGTCTTTTTCTATCTGTTGTGTCTCAGGTAATGAATGTATGTCTCGGTTCTTCTGCAGTTTTGTTGTTAATTCACATGC
>CAEGAG010140801.1:0-14609 GCA_903067065.1 Brachyrhaphis terrabensis
CTGGAAGTATGATCTTTGTGGGTCAAGCAGGAAGAGCCGATCCAGACAAGTTTAAGGTAATAATTAAGCAACACTTATGCCTTGGTACCACAGGTTTATATTCTTGGATATTCTTGGATGCAAATCCAGAGCATCTTCTGTCATAACCCTTCTGGTTGTGGACTTCTGCTTTTCTTTCTTTTCTTCCATTATTTTCCCCATTCTAGTTTATTCCCTCAGTTGGTTCAAGTATTTGAGTTTTGGATTTGTTTGCTTCTGTTTGATTTCACTCTAATTTATTCCTTCTTATTCGAGATGTTGGATGTATTTTGCTAGACTTTCTGCTTAGTCATAAGAATACATAGTATTCTGTAATTATTGTAGGCCTCAACTACTTCTTAGTTCTAGTTGTTAACTATATTTTTTATGAATTTATGCTTCTACTGTCTTACTTCATTGCTTATAAGTTATTTGTGTCTTTTCAGGGTGAGATTGGAGAGCTGAGACTTGTGGGAAACCCTCAGGCATTTCAGGGTTTCTGTGATGAGGATTACCCCGATGAAGTGAGTGTTTCTGTAAAAATCTTAATTTAAGGGAACAAACACATCTGTTTGACACGTTTCTTTTCATGTCAGGGTTCTGCTGACGGTGGCAACAAAGAAGCTGACAGGAGACGGAAAGAAAACACCAAGACGGTTGGTTTGCAGATTTCTTAGCTGGAATAATAACTATCTGATATAGTTGTGTTGATGTTTTTCTGCATTTATATCTAATGGACAGTAAATTTTAGTTTGGGGCTGTTTTTGTTTTTCTCAGACCACTTTTCCACCCCTCCGTCCAGTACCTGAACCCCCAATTTCATCCCGAACCGGAGCCACAAGAGGAACTTCAGGTTAAAAGAATAAAACCTCAACTTGGGAATACTTTTTCCAAGCTGTTGAACAGTTTGAAAATGTGAAAAAGAAATGTTTCTTCTGAGTACAGTAGCCTCTGCCAAAGATTACTCATGTAGCGTCAAAGTCTCATCAGCTGAAATATGCACTTGATACAACTTGTCTGGACCTGAGAATGAAGTTTTGCTCCAAGCGCCAAGTTTCTCTGTTGTAATCTGTAAGTGGAGCATTAAATATGCCACTCAGAACAAACCACAGACCTGAAAAGGTCAACTTCTGTGTTTAAAACTTAGCTTAGTGCATATTTACTCTGGGTTGTCAAGTGTGGCGTTTATCCCTTTTGCTCTCTGCATAAAGGAGATATACAGGTCGGCCACTCTGGGAAGGTTCTGTTATGTTTCATATTTTCACCATAAGTAGACAATATCTCTCACTGCTATTCACTTGAGTCTCAAAGCCTTAGAAATGTCTTTGTAAGCTTTTCTGGTCAAATGGATATTAATGAGTGTTTCTTGCTTTAAATGTCTTCAAATTGAGGCATTTTTGGATTTTAAAACTTATTTGATGATCTGAACCCATTTTAGTGCTTCTATGTATTTTCTGGATTTATTCTGTCTTTAAATTGCTGTTACCTTAAGTAGGTAAGTTAGCTTTATTAGCTGCTAGCGCTATTAGCTCATGACTTATAGCCAGCCTTGGTAGATTTAGCATGTGTAAAGGTTAGCATTCTTGATTCTGGTTATGGTTAGTTTTGGTAACATGTTAGCTTTAGTTAGCTTATTTAGCTTTTAGACCCATTAGCTGTTGATTTAGCTTTGATAGTTATTAGCTTGAATAATAAAACATTTTAGCAGTAAGATGGTGCAGCTGTTAGATTGAGTAGAGATCAAAGTTGTTAGCTTGTTAAAAGGCTAGCCTAATTAGTATTTAGGATCATTCACTGCAAACTTTGCTAGCTGCTAGCTTTGTAAGTTGACATCTTGATTAGTTAATTAACTATTATCTTAAGTGAAAAATATTTTTTGGAGATGAGATTTTCGAGGTTCAGGGTTTCATTTGAAACAATTTGATGAAAAAGCATTGCCTTTTACATTTGTCAATCCTGCTCTAAACAGGCTAAATTGTTGCTCTTCTTTAGGAGGCAAAGGTGAGAAGGGCGACAGAGGAGAGAAAGGCCTGAAAGGGGACCGAGGTCCTGCAGGGCCAAAGGGGGATTCAGGCAGCAGCTCAGGATCAAGCTTTTCCTCTCAGGTTAGAGAGCAAGGCGACAAAGTAAGAAATCTCTAATTTCTGAGTTAACATTGACATCTGACACAAATAACCAGTTTTCTTTTATTTCTTCTAGGGAGAAAAGGGTAAAAAGGTATGTGAAGTGTATTTATTAGATTTTGGGGTGGTGGATTCTTACTTTTTCTGATGCTACAACAGAAATTTACAGGAATTAGGGAACCACAGTCACCGTAAACAGCTGGAATTTGCATATACATGAAACCGCTCCTAAAAATGGTATTTTAATAGTTAAAACACCAAACAGGCCTTCATATCCATCAATACTCACAATGGAAACTGTCTTCTTTATCTACGCTTTTGAGCTTTGCAGTCAAGCAGCAAGCAGTGTCTAGATTTCAGCATCCCAACCTGCATTTTCTGTTAAATATTTTATAGATGCTATAAAAATTTTGTGAAACAATAAGGAAAGCCTCTATGAAGAGAGACTGAACAGTGAAGTTACAGGAAGTAGAGGTACTAACGTTGGGTGACTTGCTGTAATTTTCAAAGTGAAGGTTTAGAGAAGAAGCGAATGCTGGCATGGTGGAGTGGGTGGGGGTAGGCATCGGGGTTGATTGGTAACAGAAAGAGAACTGTGACGGTGAAAGCGAAGCTATCAGTGGAACCATCAGTGATGTAGATATAAACAAAGTAAAGCTTGCCTACCTGTTATTCTCTCCAGGGTGATACTGGTTTTGGATACCCTGGCAAAAAGGGTGAACGTGGCGTTCAGGGGCCTCCTGGTCTTCCTGGTCCTCCAGGACCTGCCCCCGAGGTTCTCCAACTCGGCAACGGCTCTGTTGTGCAGCCATTAGCTGGTCCAGCTGGGCCACCCGGGCCACCAGGGCTGGAAGGCGCTGAAGGACCTCAAGGGGCTGATGGACAGCCTGTAAGTGCAAGAAATTAAAAAGGTTAAATAAAAATATTAGTTTGTGACCATTTCTTTTCCTTTAGGGTGATCCAGGAGAGGATGGAAAAGCTGTAAGTGTCTTTATAGCAGAACTTTTCTCTGAATTGACTGATTATTCATCCAATGACGTCTTTACTTTTATGATATTTTTAGGGTCCTGCTGGATCGCGGGGTACTCCAGGAATTCCAGGAACAGCTGGTATGAAAGGCCAAAAGGTGCGAAACATGAAGCCATTATACTAGTCCTGCAAAGTCTTTATTTATGGTAATAATTTGTTATCTCTGAATCATTCTAGGGTGAACATGGAGAGGGTTCCCCTGGGCCAAGAGGTCCCCCAGGTCTTCCAGGACGTCCAGGACCTGGCACTGGTGATCGTCCAGTATGTGAAAATATCCACCTTTCTAGCCAATACTTGTAAAAACAAAAAAATCTAACCACAGTGAATGTTTTTGTAGACATTTGTTGACATGGAGGGTTCAGGATTTCCAGACTTGGAAACTTTCCGGGTAAGTTGTTCAACATTAAGAAAAAAGAGTTAAATATCACAGAATGGTAGTTGAGATATGTGACGGGCAGGGTGCACCTGGGCCTCCTGGGCCTCCTGGTCTGCCCGGCCGTCCTGGGACACCTGGTACTTCAGTAGCCTTCGGACCTGATGGTCCAGTAGCCTTTGGACCTCCTGGACCGCCTGGACAAGATGGAGCGCCTGGCCTACCAGTGAGAAGCCAATTTTATTTAATTGTATTGTGTTTGATGACTTAGTAGCTAAAGGGTGTAAATCTGCATTTCTGTTGTTTTCAGGGCCCACCTGGACCTCCTGGTCTCCCTGGTAGACCCGGGTTCAGAGGAGAAAAGGTAAAACTGATTATCGTCTACATTTGTGCCAGAAATTGGCACAAAAGTCTGTTGTTGCTTTCTAAATCAGACGGAAGGGGTTCCACAAGGTAGTAAGGGCTACTTTAGTTTTATTTAGGCCTGACCAACCTTCAAATTATTTAAAAAGAAACTAAAAGACTCATCTTTCTGATAAACTACAACCAGAACTATACACATTCTGGATTAAAAGATATACTGGAGGTTTCACTTCCTGTTCTGATGTTTTTAGAAGTTGCACCAATATTTCCACCTCCTCATGATGTCATCTACTTTATGAACCTCACCGGTTCTTTCTGCAGCAAAACAGACCCATAGCATGATGCTGCCAACCCCATACTTCACAGTTAGGATGGTACAACATCCCAGTTCTTCCTCCAAATGTAGCGATGGTCATACTGGTCAAACAGTTCCACTTCAGGCCACAAGATGTCTCCAGAAATGATATTTTTTGTACATTTGCAAACCACAGTTGGGCATTTTATGTTTCTTTTTGGAGTAATGGCTTCTTCGTCACTGAATGGCCGTTCAGCTCATGTCGGTACAGAACCTGTCACTGTGGATGTTGACGCTGTGCAGCTTCAGTAGCATCTTCACAGGGTTTTTGGCTTTTGTTTGGGCATCAATTTGCACTTTTTGGACCAGAACCAATCTCCTTCCTGAGCAGTATGATTGAAAGTCCCATCATGTCAACTTTTGATTTCAACTGTCAGTCCCTAAATCTCAGTCGTGAAAATGCGAGTTTATGTTATCCTGTAAGGCACCGTTTAATCAGACACAAACCAGTACTTTTTACTGGTGGTAGTGGGATGACGGTAGTTCATTTTCAATGTTATGGTTTGACAACAGCGCCTCCTGCTGTCTGTAGCCATGTCAGTGTTTTCATTTTCTGCTAGATAATGAAACCACCTGCTTTTATGATGGATTTGGTCTTTAGCAATAATGTTTTAATTTCTATTATTTAGGGTGACGGTGGTGATCTTGGCCTTCCTGGTGCAGCTGGGGAAAAGGTTAGTTAAAATAGTTAAAAATAAAATGCATAAAGATTTATTTACTGTTTAAAAATAATAAGAAATGCTGCTGCAAAACCACATAGATTCTCTGTTGCTTTCTTCTAGCAAGACACAACGGACTCCAACCCTTTCAATTACTTCTTCTCTTTCTTTGCTCCGTCCTCTACGGTGTGTAATGGTAGCAGGTACTGGGTTGGGTTTTTCTGCTGATCTGCTTTGCTTTTTAACATTTTCCATTTCCATAAAGTTGGCAATGTTTCAAATAAAGCTCTATTTCTTCTTCGTTTGTCTAAATATTTAGAAATCTGCCTCTGCTTTTCCTCTTTTGAATGTCTTCTTTCTGTTTTCCTCTAATTTTCTCCTTTCAGTGACAAATATTAATCGTCTATCATCATTTTCCAAGACAAAACACCATATTTCTGCTTGTAATCCTGACTCAGGGGGGTCAGGGCGATGCTGGAAGGACAGGTACACCAGGGCAGTCTGGTTTGGCAGGACTCCCAGGTCCCATGGGACCAGTCGGGCCCCCAGGGCCTCCTGGACCACCGGGGCCACCGTACCTCACTGGCAGTGTGAGTAACGGTTTCACATTTAATCACTTTGAAGGCAGGATTAAAAAATCTAAATTACAAAAGTGTAAAACTGTTAAAATATTCTTTCTAAATTAAATTTTCTCCATGCAGGGGAATGAGGTGCTAAATGCCCTGCCTGGCCTCAGAGGTCCACCTGGACCACAGGTAGCCATATTGGACCTAGTTGGTTCTCTGATTATGTCATCCTTATACTATCTGATCTGAACTGTTTCGTGTTTTTAGGGTCCACCCGGCATTGCTGGTCTACCTGTAAGTAATGGAAATGAATTCCTCTGGTGCATTTTCTTTATTTGCTGTTGTAAAGACGTCAGATTGAGTTTTTGAAGCTCGTAGGATAAGAAAACACGATAAAGTTTGTAAAGTACAACCAAAAGGTCACTTTCTGGAAATTGTAGTGTTGTCAAAAATATTTGTAGTAAATACAAATATTTAAAACTATTGTTTTTAGCAGATCTAAAAATCAACCGGACTGTTTTCTATAAGCTGCTGCCTTGTTTTAGGTGTTGCTATGGCAACTATTAGGAATAATTGTTTTTATTAAATGTTTTTATTTATGGTTTCAACCTGGCTTATTTGATTGGTTATGTTTCCAAAGGAGTTTTACATAAAACTTCCTGCATGTTTCCATCAATATATTATTTCTGTGATTAATATGTTTTATATTTCATGACTATATTGTTTTTAAATTGAATTTTAGTGAAAAAAAATGGGGTTTTTCATCTTGCAGCTTTTTTTTTAGTACCGTAAATCTTACAACTGGTAAATAATAAAATAGATTTTTTGTGACAAATTTTCCAGAAAAACCTTCACAAACTCAAACTTATAAAAGATAGATATTTACAAGATTTGCCTGTTAAAAATATTATCTAATTATTATAGACAAGCAATTTACCTGTTTATTTATTTATTTAAACTCTTTGTTTTCAATTTTTTAACTGTTCTATCTGCAAAACTTTTTCACATAAATGCTTAATGTTGAAAAATGTTTTTCCACTTTAGTGCTGTTGTGTTTTATTGTCCGTTAGCATCAATGCTAACCATACAATGCAGGAATAACTGGTCCAGCTAAGTTCCCTTAAAGGTCATCTGTGCCCTACTTTATTTATTTTATCTATTAGTTAAAAATTAAATGTAAAAATGTTTAATTGTGGTTTGTAGGGCAAGCCGGGTTTTCCAGGGGATCATGGAGCTAAAGGAGCAGAGGGACCAAGGGGACCTCCTGGGATTCCAGGCATCGATGGATATCCTGGAATACTAGTACTCACCATCTTTATCACATAATAGTTAAATGTGTCATTTAAGATACTAATCTTTACTTGTGCTGATTTCTTTAGGGCAAACAGGGAGAGAAAGGGGAGAAAGGAGAGACGGTGAGTTTCCTTTATTTCCTGAATAACAGCTAAAGAGGGATTGGTTGAAGGAGGTTCATTAGATTGATGAGGCCAATTGGTTTAAATGTTGAGAAAAAGATTATGTTTGCTGTAAGAGTGTAGGTGAAAAGTATATGGATCTAGAGAAAAGTCAGAGAAACTGCAGTATTGTATGATGAAGGAAGTGATGTTGGTTTGTTGATATTTGCAAGGGCAGCAAGAAGGTGGTGAGGTGTGCGGGTGAAGTAACCAATAGATTAGATCGGCACAATAATATTTGTTTCCAAATGGTTAAATCTATTGAGAAATGTCTGGAAATTTTGAATGAAAAATGTGTGAGAATCTTTTCTAACTTTATTGTTATCTGAAAGGAAAATACCTTCTTGTTCAACCAAAATATTTGACTTAAAACTGTGTTCCTAATTTGGTATATTGAGAAGAGATTTAATTTTGTTGAAAAAATTAGCTAATATATATTTGTAGCTTTTTTAAAAAATAGACAAAAAGGTTCCACAGGGTTCTACATTCAGACCTCTTTTGTTTTCTTTTTTTTGTTCAAATGATGCTAAAATGTCATTTCAGAATCTTATTTTTAACTTTTTAAGTTTTGCAGGTCCTAATGTGCTTTAATCTTAAACTACAACACATTCAGAAAGCATTAAACCAAGTTCACATGAAAAACTATTTTTGCTGTTTCTTAGATTTGTGTGTTTATTGTGAACTCAGGGTCGTCCAGGTCGAGACGGTGGACCACCTGGACCACCTGGACCGCCTGGCCAACCAGGACAGATTCTCTACCAGCCGTCGTCCAGAGATGTGAGTCAGAGCTCTAACTATAAATGTACATTAATTGGAAAATGAAATTAACCCTTCATCTTTTCATCATCCACTCCCTCCTTCGCTGCACGGTCACTGCCTGCCTCACCGCTTGTTACTAACTAACCTAACTTTGTCTTGCTAGTTTAACGAGGTTTATTGGAACGATTTGAGTCAGGTGAGTTGATGCTCCCCCAGTTTCCTGAACTAAACTAAAACTCACCGACGTTTACCAAGTAAGAACCAGGCTGTTCAGTCTTTAATGAGCCGTCTCTCCTCCTCTAGAGCGGATCAGGGCGAGCAGGATTCCCAGTACGTATCAATGCATCTACCAACCTCACTGTATTGAGACAAGCATTCAACTTAAAGTAATGGTGTTATGTCTTTTGATTTAGGGACCAGAAGGGCCTAAAGGAGATAAAGGGGATGCTGGTCCTCCAGGATATGCTCCTAAGGTGGGACAGTCCTTTTAGTAAAAATCTATCCACATCCCTCCATTAATAACAGATAAAACCTGGAAAATCTGGATCTGACCAACCGTCACCAATGTGGTGGTCAATCTGAATAACTTCTAACCAGTGATGGAGATTGCAACAGTCTTGCTGTCAGATTTTTGCTCTCATTTTAAATGTTTTGAGAGAAAATGTGTACTTTTTATCTTGCAGGGACAGAAAGGAGAGCCTGGCATCATCATGGGATCTGATGGGAGACCGTTATATCTGGGAGGCCTGACAGGACAGCCGGTACACCAATGAAAACATCCTCTGGTTTTCTTGGCTTTCTTCGATCTGCGCATGAATTATATATAATTAAGAATTAAAGTGACTGTTGATGTTGATTCGCAGGGTGAGAGGGGAAGTCCTGGCCCAGTGGGACCTCCTGTATGTACTGATTTAATACTTTTTCATCTGTTTGACAAGATACCAGGATTGTGCAAGTGTGACAAGAGTAACTGTTTCTCCAGGGTCCGCAGGGTTCTTCTGGACCAAAAGGAGAGATTGGTATTCCTGGGAGATCAGTATGTTTCTGTTGCATTAAGGAACATTTTTAATCTACTGATTTTATTAAGATAAGAAAATGACTGACTTTAATATTTCAGGGTCGACCAGGATTAAACGGGGTCAAAGGAGAGAAGGGAGACTCTGGCGGTGGGTCTGGATACAGTCACCCTGTAAGTGCTTTGAAAAGCTTTGGTGTTGGAACAAGTGAGTCATGAAGATGTTATTCAAAGCTTGTTGTTTCTCAGGGCGTCCCAGGACCTCCGGGGCCCCCCGGGCCCCCCGGACCTCCAGGCGTGAGTTGGGTCGAGACTCTCATTTCCATTGAGATCAAGGAACAATGACTTTGTCTCTGACTGTTTCCTCTCTTTGTTTTAGGGGAATGATGAGTACTCCAGGTATTACGCAGGTAAGGTTTCAGACTTTCTTTCGTATAAATCAAAGTTTCACGAAGGAAATCTGCTGCTGTTTATGATTTCATTCCTCCTTCTTTTGCACAGTTAAAGGAGATAAAGGCGATCCTGGACCACCAGGAATACTTGAAATTCAAGGTAGCATTACTTGATGTCATTTATATAAAACTAATACAACATAAGGAAAATATTTACAGTGTTCACCTCTATTCTTCAGGTCTGGGAACAGGCTTTGACTTTTACACTTTAAAGGTAAAATCACCCATTATTTCCACAATTCAGATTAAATCAGTTCATTTTTAAGTGAAAATCATTTTGGTTTTGTCCAGAATGAGTTGAAAGGTCAGGTGGGTTTAAAAGGAGAGAAAGGAGAACCAGGCGGCGGTTATTATGACCCCCGATACGGAGGAGGAGCTGGCTCACCAGGACCGCCTGGACCACAAGTAAGACCACCGTTTACATCCATTTCCTCAGTATTTGGTAGACTTGCCTTTGAACGGTGTGACTTGAGTCAAATGCTTTGGGTTTCCGTCCACATTTGCAAACTGCAAGGTGTAGTAATGGCTTCTTCCTCGCTGAGCGCCTCTTAGTCCAGACACATTTCACTGTGGATTATGAAGCTGATTTACCAGCTTCAGCAGCATCTTCACAAGGCTTTCCACTTCTATTCTGGAGTCAGTCTACACATTTTGGACCAGAACCCGTCTCCTATCTGAGCTGTATGATGGTCAGACATTCCCATCATGTCTATACTTGTGTGTAATTACTTGAACTGCTGAATTTGGCATTTCCAAGCATCTGGAAATTATTCCCAAGGATGAGCCAGACTTTTTTACAGGATGCATCCCTAATTTAGTGGGACGCATCATTCGAGCACTAATGAAATGTTTATAAAGTCTAGAAATGTTACACACGTGATTGGTTTGGTAAAAATATATGTATTTTAAAGATTGAATAAATGTCCACTTGGAAATTAATCCACAACGTAGAAGCATGATATTTTATGCTAACACTTATACTCTGAAAACATACAATATATATTTTACAGCCATAAGCGGCACAAAGATAGATGTCTGGCATTTCCTGTTACTAGTTTGAACATATCAACCTTTAAAAAAACTAGAAGTTATTAACTCAGAATGGGAAAAAAAAACATTTCTACCTTTTTCTGTCTGGCTCAGAATCCAGTATCCTGATTTAGGGACGATCACAGTTGTCTCTCTGACCAGGGTCCAAGAGGAGAAGCAGTTGTTGGTCCTCTGGGCCCTCAGGGGCCTCCTGGACCCCCAGGAAGAGGCTATGACGGTCGACCTGGACCACCAGGCCCACCCGGACCTCCAGGTCCATCCCTGTCTGGGCCCTATGGAGGAACACAGAGTGAGTCCAGTCACAAAAACAAACTCAAACTATGAAAGATTATTCTCTCTAAAGTTAACTGCTGCTTCATAATAAGTAAAGTAATTTGTTAGAGATTTTCTTTTTCCTCATACTTAATTTTATTCCATGAAAAATTAAGATTGGTATTTTGATTAAAAAAAATGTTTAGATATGACTGCAAATGTAGGAGGGATACATGTTTTATTATTTTATTTATTTACTTTTATCTTTGCAAGTATATAGTACCACAGAAAATAGGATGGTGAACCATTGTGGTCCTTAGGATTGAATTTTATGTCTGTGAAAAGTTTATTAAATGCTGAAAGACTTTTGTTTTCTTGTTCTACTTCTGCTGTTTGCATTTATCTACATCTCTAGTTTCATAACTAAAAACTTAACACTATAAAATATGTGACTAGTAGTTATAGTGGATATACTCAGCAGCTTTCTGGCTTTATCTTAATTTTCTGGACAAACTGAGTTTTTAAAAAACTGTAGAAGAAAAAGGAAAAATAAAAACCTTTTGTCTAAAGATGTGTTAAAGGTTTTTCTTTTTCTGTGTTTTATTACAGCTATCAGTATTCCTGGACCCCCAGGACCTCCTGGAGCTCCAGGTCTTCCAGGACCCTCTTCAGGAGTGAGTTTTTGTACACATAGATTTTTTTAGATTGATGCAAATGATTTTTCTCAAATATTATGAAACATTCCCAAAGACAAGGAAGTACCATGAAACTGAACAATCTTCATGGACTTGCAGCTGTTTTTTTTCTCCTGTTGGATCCATGGTGGCATAAAGAATCAAACAAATGAACAAAACAAGCGAAGAAGATGCTGAGTCATCTGTTTGTGTTTTCAGGTCACAGTGTTTAGGTCTTATGACACCATGGCGGCCACAGCTAGAAGACAGCCTGAAGGATCTCTGGTGTACGTTATCGACCAAACCGATCTCTACATACGAGTCCGGGATGGAGTCCGACAAGTTCAGGTGAAACTTGTTTCTGAGTAATGATCCAAAATTAGCCACAAAACTTTTTAAAAATACTATTTTTTTTATTTTCAGCTTGGGAACTACATTTCTTTACCAAGAGAATCGGTGAGTGTTGTTTCATGTTTTAAGTTTTTAAACCACACAACTCTTCTTGTTTTTAACCCATTAAACATTATTTTCAGGGCGTCGCAGTCGAGGCATCGCTCCCCGTCATCCAGTCCCCATCACAGTCAAACCCAGACTCTGACCCCCGGTACCGACCCGACTCACGATACCAGACAGATCTGGTTTACCCACAGCCGTCTAATCCCAGATACCCCAGTTACACGGACCGCTTCAACCAGCCGGACGGTCGATATTTGGACCCGCGCTACTCGGTCACTCGTCCTCAGAGACCGCCGCCTCCGGTTCCCCAGGCCCCCATCCACAGACACACGTCAGGACCAGCTGTAAGACCAGATGGAAGTATATTTATAGTGAAATGAAGAGCAAGTCTTGGTAAAAATAATATTTTGAGTACACAGGTATTAGCCCCCCCAAAAAACAATTCCTATACCAGAAAATACCAGAAGGATTTTCTTTTTCACTTCACTTTTTGAAAGAAAAGAAATTTGCTTGTTCCAGTACATGTCTCAAGCAAGCAATTGTTTCTCAGTAGCTGAGCGTCCAGACCCTCTGCAGAAAGCGAAGCATTGAGGAAGGGGAGGCTTTTTACCAGCAGTTGTGAATTTGCACCCTGTAGGATTTGGTTGCAATCCAAAAATGTCAGTTTTGTTTTTTTACATGACTTTTGTCCAACAGGACATCTTCTTCTCCTCCATAATGTCCAGATATATTGCGTGGACAACTTCAACAACCAAGAGAATCCCCTTCTTTGTTGTTTTCTGAAGAATTTAGTCAGTCAAAATCCTCTCAATCTGTGTGAGGATCTTTGAGATGTGATTTGTTTCCTCAGCTCCACCTGATTGCGCTGAACAGCCCTCAGAAGGGCGGCATGCGCGGCATCTCCGGCGCAGATTTCCTGTGCTTCAGCCAGGCCCAGGCCATCGGGATGAAGGGAACTTTCCGAGCCTTCCTGTCCTCCAAACTGGAAGATCTCAACAGCATCGTTTACAGCTCCAACAGGGACAACGTGCCAATAGTCAACCTGAAGGTACTGGAACTAATCTGCCTGATAAAATAAAGCCCTAAAGTTGTAAAAGCTAATTCTAATGCCTGTTTGTTTGCAGGATGAGATTTTGTTCGACAACTGGAGCCGCATTTTCAGCGATAGCAGAATGAGGGACAACGTTTCGATCTACTCCTTCGACGGCAAAGATGTTCTCCAAGACGACACATGGTGAGGCAACACTCTACACAAAACTAACATCTGAACGTAAAGGGTCACTACAGCCGCTTTGTTTGCTGCTCCAAGGCCAGAGAAGATGATGTGGCACGGGTCGACAAGCAGGGGTCAGCGGGACGTTGACAACTACTGTGAGGCGTGGCGCGTCGGGGAACGGGCGGTAACGGGCATGGCGTCGCCGCTGCAGAGCCGCAGCCTGTTGCAGCAGAGCTCCAGCAGCTGCTCCAGCTCCTACATCGTGCTGTGTGTCGAGAACAGCTACATCCATGACAGCAGGCAAAGATAGATCTAGTCTAAGCTTTAATTTGTCGGTACACCGTTTGTGTTGCATTGTATATATGTTTTTATCATGAAATATCACTTTATGTTTGTTTATCCTGGATTTATGGTGCTAGAGAGAATCATCCTACACATCTGGTTAAACTCAGGTGACTCAGTCTTATGTTGGAGGTTTATCATTGTTTTACTGCTTACCTTTGGTTTCAAACTGCTTCCCTACTCTAAGATTAAGCCAGGCCAGGAATTAATCTTCCTTTATTGTAGTTCATTCATCCATAATATCCATCCACCCTTCCTTTGTTCTCCGACTTTCTGAAATTAAGTCACATGGGTAACAAGTTCAGGAGGGAAACCTGTTCCAAGTGATTCTCTGCAGCTATATTAGGAGATTCAAGGACATTTGGAATGTGATACAAGTGGATTCTGGGTGTCTTCATGTATCTCCTCAGTGAAAATGCCTGGAGAAAACTCTAAAGACAACCCAATGAGGCATCCAAACACCTCAATTTCTTTCAATGTGGATGAGCAGTGGCTCTACTAATAGATCTACTAATGGCTTTCCTGGTCATGGTTTGAAGATGCAAACAGAATCATATAGCCTGCAAAAACCAAAGATGAGTTCCTGAGGTTCTCAAGCAAGCTGCAACTACACCTTAAGACCTTGATGACCAAGCTTTACCTTAGTGAAGATAGACTTGCTTTTTACACGTATTTATCTGGACTTAGGGACCATAGCCACCTGCTGAAAATGCTTATAACTGATTATTTTAATAGTTATGACAAAAAATATTCTTCAATATGCATTATTACGCAGAGTGGAAACATCTACAGACTATTTTATCTCCCCTTTTGGGTGTTCAGCCAATCAGCTGCAAGGAAAATAAATCACGCTCCGGGACTGGCTGCCTTGCAAACCCCAGCCGATAGTAGCATTACTTGTATTTCAGCTTCTCCAGCTGCCTTTTCTTTTAATTTTTTTAGATATGCTCAGCCAAAAATATGCAAATAACTTGGAATCACATTCCACAGAAAAATAGGTGAGTAGGTGTGTAAATCCAGTAAATCCAAGTGACTGAACAAACCAAAGATTAGATGATTCTTCTCTGTGAAATTTTTCACTTCTGTACACTGACTGCAGCCCACGGCACATGAGTATTATCGATTTATCACTTTGCTACAAGATGGAGAATATTTTAAAACTATATTTTATATCAATAACAAAGGGATATTTATTAGGTTTTTTTTTTAAATCAACTGCTTTTTTACTCCGACTGTAACGTGTGATGTGATTTGCTTTCAAAGTTTGAGAGCACAGATATAAAATGTATGAATAGATACGTAAGGATTCAGCCATTAACCTGCTGTGCACTGTTTTTATAATAACTTCAGCTGGAGATTGTTTCTCTGTCATCCTGGAAAGAGATGTCATGGTTGAATAAACTTGTGTGGGAAAACGTTACGGTGCGTTTTTTAAATTACTTTGGGAGGTTCA
>CAEGAG010140811.1:0-25156 GCA_903067065.1 Brachyrhaphis terrabensis
TTTTATCTAAGGTGTCAAAGGTAGATTTGGGAATTTCCACAGGTAGCATCTGGAATAAATAAAGTAGTCTTGGTAAAGATAAATATTTTTAAGATGTATATTGCTAAACAAATAAATAGCACAACTTTGAAAAGTGAACCCTATGAGGTATTACCACTTCCTCCTCTAGTCCAAACTGTGGATAATTCATCTATCTGAATAAATGACCTGCAGGTAGGAGGGTCTGCATGTCTGGTTGATCTGGTGACCTAATGAACTTTGGAGACAGGAACCAGGAGCTCTGATCAGAGAAATGTCACTTTGTGAGGCTTCTTATAAAACACACTGGTTCTGGTAGCGGGTCAGATAGTGACAATCACCACAAACACATCGGCTGCATGTTTCTACCAACCTCACTGCCATCTGCTTCCTCTACAACTTGTGACTGATTTCTATCAGCGCTGATGACAAACCGCCAACACCTCTCCTTCCTGCTGTGGCGGCGTGTCACAGGAAACCAACCACACGCCCCTGAAACTGAAACCAGCTCTGGAGCTTTGGGTTTCAGCTGGTTCTGATTCACCAAACTGTGAGGAAACTTTGACGAGACGGACCGGGCTCCTAGAAGTGGCGATAAACACTGTAATAAACACTCGTCCATGCAGAGCTGTGATGGTGTGGCTGCCTGAAGCTATGCTGAAGACGCCGGATTGAATTGCTAATGCGCCGCAGGGAGTGTGTGTGTTGGGGTGTGTGTGTGTGCTGCTGGCTGGCAGCGCTGCGAGGCTGTTTAGCGAGCGAGACGAGCAGCGCTGCCGATGAATATTTAACCAGAGAGAGGCAGAGCAGCCATCATTTATTGATGCTGCTGAAGGGGAAGATGAATGGGCTGTCTGTGTACACAGCCCTGGAAACCGCCGGCATCCAGGCGAGACTCGACCCGAGTCTGGATGTGCGGCAGGAAGCAGAGATTCTCTCTGTCGTGGCGGGATTGTGGGGGAATAAAAGTGTTTGTCATTAGATCTTTTAAAAACTTCAGATTCATGGGCTCCTTCAGAGGTCATGGCGGCGCTTCCTGCTCCATGTTTAGATCCGTTCAGGGTCATGGTGGCTCTAGAGGTTGGTTCACTTCCTGCTAATGCAAAATTCTCCAGCTGTGAACAAATTAGGAGAAAGTCTGTGGTTGGTTCTGACCAGTAATCACCTAAAACAGACGCTTTAAGGAAGAAACGCTTTCTGGTGGAGTCTGAGGATCTGGTCCTGTTCAGTTCGCTTCAGTCCAACTCCAGTCCGTTTGGCTAGAAAGTCAATTTTGTTGTGGCGCCATGATTGCTAATTGAACTCTTTTGAATGCATATGCAGCGCAGGGAATTCTGGGTAAATACAAACATGCTAGCCTATCGCTAGCAACAGAAATGGCTCATGGTCTTTAGCTAGATAAAGAGAAATCCTCCATCTGCTAAAATCCCATGCCTCCATTTTGGTTTCCATTTCTTTAAGAAGGAAGTTGGGCTCAGCATCTTCAGAAGTTTTTGTGTTGGTTCCTCCAGTGGCTCTTGGTGCAGCGCCCCCACAGGCCAGGAGGGGAACAGTGTAGTGTGAATACGAACCGCAGCAACTGGAAATGTGAAAAAAAATTTAATTTTGGTCCCAATCAAACCAAATCAGATGGGAAAGTTTGTCTGAGTCTCCAAACTCATTCTGGGGAAGGAGACATCATGATCAACCACTCAGAGTTTGGTTAATGTCAGAGCAAAATCACACTACGATAAATGGACTGTAATTTAAAATAAAAATAAAAAAACAGACTTTTAATCTGTCAAAATCGGCAAAAGATCACAATATTTTTTTCCAGTCCAATAACCTGAACAGTCTCTGTTTAGCATTGAATTAAACTGCTTGACATAACAACCTGCTACGCTAACACGCTTCTCATCCTACACAGACATGGAGGAATTACTGGTTTTAACTGGAACTTTGGTGAAGAAACCTGAATAAATGTGATTTATATGTGTAATGAAAGCTGTTACAACCAGGAGGGTTCAGTCTGCTACATTTATTTTATTTGAAAAACTTAAAATAAAAATCTGGATTTAATTGGCTAATCTGGAGATTATTTTAGATCCAGTCGGATTGTACCCAAAATCAATTTCAATGTATTTATAAATGCTGCGGTAAAACAGTCGTGTCTTCGAAGAAACGTCTGCGTTTAGTTCTGAAAGACGAGTCCAAGTACGGCGGTCGACCTCAGAAAAACGCGCTAACAAAAGAGAGGAGAAGAAAAAGGCTGATTCTGTGTGTGTGTGTCTGTGTGTGTGTTTCAGAGAGACGGTTTCAAGGCTCCCCTTCCCTTTCGCTCGTTCGCCCTCGCTGCCTCTCTCTTTGACACACACACAGGAACACACACACTCGTTTTCACGCTTCACCACCAGCACTTTCTCTCTGTGCGGATGCACGCTCGCTCGCCCAGCGCTGCACTCAGAAGGAGGAAGACGAGGAAATCAATTAGTGTTCCTCGTCTTCTCGCCTCCTCCTCTTCCTCACTGTCTCCCCTGACGATGATGAAGCGACTCGCTCCGTTAAGCCTACGCTAAATCGTCTTAAAACACGCAGAAAATGATCAATATTCAATATTGTTCTGACGTAACTTTAACCTAATGAATGATAAACTGCTGTTTTAATTAATCTCTCCTAAATTTAACCTTCAGGAATTAGTTATTGCTTGAAATTAAGAGATTCTTGTGTTAAATGTATGTTACATGGTGCAGCAGTGCCCTCTAGTGGAGCGCAGAGGGAATGTGAATATTCAGCTATTTGTTGGGGTTGTGTGTCGGTGCATGAGAGAAATTACACAAAAACCAACCAGAGAGCAAAACGTTCGCAAACTTCTCTCCGAAATAACGATTTGGGCTCCACCTGCTGGACAAGACTCGGTATTACATTAAAAAAAAAAAAGGTCGGGCTTTAAGATTCAGTAAACATCAACATCCATCAGTTTAACTCTTCTTCTTTTACCAAAGCAGTGGCTCAGTGATGCCACAGCGCCACCTAGTGGAGCAGCATCCAGAGGATTCTGTGTTTTCTGGAAGAGACTGTGCAGCAACACACACACACACACACACAGGAAATCAGGACGGCGCTCTGCCTGTGTGAGAGGAAATTAGACCACCTCATTATTCAAATTAGCTCGGAGGAAAAGCGAGTCGCTCGCCTCGTTTACGCCTCAACAGATGGAGAGATCTGTCACTCTTCCTCTTCGTCTCCTCGTTCTCTCATCTCCCTCTCTGCTCCTCTCCGCTTATCTGGCTGGTTCCGTCAGGATTTCCCATCATGCATCACTTCCCCGGTGTGTTGATCTGCCTTCAGTGAAGCCGATGGTAACGTGGTTCTGGTGGCGCCTTTGACCCCTGACCTTTCGTTCCATAAACTCAGCCGTACTGAGTGAATTCTGGTCCAGCGTACTGATTGGACGTTTCTCCTGGCTAATTCCTCCATTTCTCGCTATCACAATGGATGTTAGCATGTTTCATGAGCTAGCTGAGCAGGTAGCCGGTTTCTTCTCCACCAGGTCGGCCATTGCTGTCCTGTTGGGTCGGGAGAGACAGCGCCCTCACATGGAAGATCAGTGTCTGTGTACGCAGCGGCTCCTCTGGGCTGTAGCGCCTCTAGTGGCCTCTGAAGGAACTGCTGCAGCTTTTTACATGAACTCTGACTAAAAGCCAAACCTTCGGTGCAGCTGTCACTCAAACCACAGTAACCACGGCAACCATGCAGGAGGCAAATCTGAAAGGTGATAATCAGAGGGAGGGTGATTGTCATGGAAACGAGGCCTGACCTTTAACCTGACTCATTCCTTCACACACATTTACACACCAATCAGAGCAGGAGTGTGTGTGTGTTCCTGCTCTAACCTTGTCACACACCAAGCAGCCTGCTCTCACACACACACACACACACACCCCCACACACCCTGCAGCAGTGATCTGTGTTACCACAGCGACCCCTGCTGGTTGCTGCTGTAATTCCTCCAGTTTCACATCAGGATCAAAAGAATAAATTAAATTGAAACATTTTAAATATTATTTAACTTAAAATTTAAATTAGAATTAACAAATAATGGTTTATTAAATACATTTAAAATATATTTTAAGAAGACTAGAAATCCTGATTAATTTGATTTTTGTTGTTAAACTTCCAGAATCAGAACATGAGCTGAGCTGAGGGTCCGGTAGAAATGAACCGACTCAGCAGAACCAGGTTTGGATCATAGAGTCAAAACCAAAGTGCTGCTGGTTCTGATCACTTATTAAAATTAGACTGGAGTAAATTTATTGATTTAACTCTTGAAATTCTGGATCAAACTTCGCAGTAATCTCAGGATTATTATTATTATTGATGGATCCTAATCTGACTCTGGATTAACTCCTGAACTACTGTTCTATGTACTGACAAACATCATGATATGAACATCAGTCGATGTTGATTATTACTGATTAGTTTTTGGTTATTAATCAGGTTTAATTAATGGTTTCTGTGAGCTACATTGGCTCCGCCCACTTTCTGCAGACAGTTCAGATTTCATAGTCAAGCGCATGCATTGGCTTCAGTTTGAAAATAAAACCAGAGACGTTCATCAGAACATTTTATTACCAAGCTGAACATTAAATAAAAACCATCCAGAGCCGAGAAGCAAATCAGACCTCTGGTTAAAGAAACACTTTGTTAAATAATTTCTGTTGTTTCTACAGGTTCTGATCGGCTGATCCAAACATTAGAAGATGAATCAGTCTGAAAACGTCGAGTTCCTGTTCAAAACAAACAACTTCATCCATCAGAACAGTTCAGATGGAGGTTCTGCTGGTTCTGGAGGATCATTTAGAGACGTTTGTGCGTTTCAGTCGCTTCGTTGCATAGTTTGAGTCCGCAGCATGAAATGAAGGACATGAGGACAGACAGACACTGGAAAAGTGCAGCAAACAGAGAGGAAACAGCTGCTTCCTCTGTGATGACCTTTAACCCCAACTGTCACACAGGTAGAGTTAGCTTTAGCTCATTAGCTACAAAAACTGTTAGCAGACTAACCGGTGTGATCCAGTTAGTGCAGCTGGAAGCTGATGGTGCGTTTAAGGACACTTGTTCAGACATGAAGGCAAATTTAGCAGGAAGTGAAGCAGAGCCTCATTTATCCACATTTAACCTTGAACAGAAACACCAGAGGTCAAAGGTCGTCAATAATCTGGGTTTTTAATGTGTGGGTGTTAGTTTTTGTAGGTAATGAGCTAAGCGGAGCGCCCGGGCCGGGTCAGTTCCTGCAGCCGATCTCCTCCTTGTAGCGGTTCGTTAGCGTGTTAGCCTTTAGCGTGAGCTTGGACAGAACCGCCTGCAGTCCGTTCAGGTGGAAGTGGAACTGTTTCTCCAGGTCGTCGTCGTCCCCGGCCTCGCCGCGCTTCCCCTCGGCCTCGGCCTTGGGCCGCTCGTCGCCCAGGACGCCCCACTCCATGTCGTTCCGGATGGACTTGAGCAGGACGTAGGAGCTGTACATGTCTCCGTCCGGCTGGAAGTAGCCGTTGGTGGACGGGGCGGACTCCGGGACCTTCGGGTCCTCGCCGTCCTCCAGGGGGACGTCCCGCAGCAGGCTGGGCACCATCACCGTCTGGTCCATGTTGTTGACGGCGCCGATGAAGCGGCTCATGGCGGTGAAGAGCGAGTTCTTCTGGTTGTAGGAGTCTGATATCTGCATCATGGTGGACAGCTGACGTCCGCTCTCACTGCCCGGCGCCGTCCAGCACCAAACTTAGCCCGCTAATGCTCTTTGGGGGATTAGGATGGAGCTGGAGCCTGATCCCGGGTCAGGAGGGAGGGACTCTGGGCCGGGTCGGTCCTGCAGGACTTCAGACGTCCACCTGGAAACCAGCAGGAAGACATGATCCAGCCATCTAGATTAATATTCTGGAATAATAATCCAGGTTCAGATTAAACACAATATGGCAGAAAAAAGCTGCTACTTTTAATAAAAACATAAACTCTCTTCAAACTGTAAAACACAACTTCAGCCTTGATTTAACTCTAACCATGAAAAGAATCATTAGAATCGGTTCGGTTCGGTTCGGCAGCCATCGGTTCTGAGGAACCGACTGCTGATGAAATACAGGAACTGTCCGATGATGGAACCAGGATCACCCTGTGGGTTTTCAATGCAAACATCCCCGAAAATCAGCAGAACAAATTAATCAGAACCCCAGGATGTTCGGTTATCCTGATCCAATTGAACCTCACTACGGGAGGCTAACGGAACATCTCTATGAGGGATTCGGGTCAGAACAGCCGGTACTGCTCTCCAGACCAGCGGTAATTCCGGGTCCCGCTATCTGACTCGCTAGCGCTGCATTAACCGGAAACCCCCCGCAGGTGGTCGGCCCGCAGAGCTTACCGTGTTCCGGCCGTGGTTCCTGGCTGCCGTCCGGGTCTGAAGCACCGGGTTCCGGTCGTCTGTCGGTCCGGTAAACGATGAGCTCAGGGAGGGTCGGCGGGTTCGTCTGAACAAGGGTGTAGCGGAGCGGCGGGGGGGGGCGGAGCTTAGAGCCTCAGGAAGCATCAGCCACAGCCAATCACAGCGAGGTACGCCGAAGACGGCCAATCATACACGGCATGACGTCAGATGGAACGTTGTAAATGTTAGAGTGTTAAACTGATTAATTATGAAGTAAACAATTAGTGAAGAGACAGTTTAATTTATTTACTTTATTTATTTATAAAGTATTTTATTAAAATTATATTCCTATAAATTCTTAGGCTCAGCAATTAATTATATTAAACACAATTATTTATTTAAACTAAAAAAATGCATAATTTACTATTACAGTGTTATTACTGTAAATATATATATATATATAAACAATTATCTTATTTCTTTTTATCATAATATATATTTTTATATAATAATCGATGAGAAGGAGAAGGATAGCGTTGTTACAGCCCCTGACCAACAGGGGGCCCTCCATAATTTATTTATTTTTTGTTCATAGAAATAAAAAATTAAAAATTGGGGCCTTCTCAATTACAAAATTAATTAAACTGTATTTTCAAAGATTGTTTTTAGCAGTAAAAATGTAATGTTCTCACTCCCAGACCAAAAACCTCCATATTTGCCCTGAACCTCCTGGATCTGCAGGAAATGGTTTCTTCCTGCTTAGCGCTTGACGGTGACAATGTTCAGCAGCAGATAGTGGAAAACATGAAGGACTGTGGCTGTTACTATGCTGCTAAGAAAAATTATAAAGTTAGGTTTTCAAAAAATAGAGAGACAGAAAGAAAAAGGTAAGAATGTCAATTTATAACCCAGTTTTTCTCCGAGAGGGTGAACTGTGAGATTATCAACCATTTAGCATAGTTAGCTTAGCTACAGACTGCTTGCCTCCATTTCACTAACATTTAATGAATTAAGGAAAGAAATTACCAACATATTCATAGATTGAACTTGTACCTTTTACCACTTAACAACAGAAGAGTCGGTCAGCAGCAGCTCTAGCCCTCCTGACCCGTCCTTCCTCTCCTGCTGCAGTATGTAACTTGTATAAAAATATACATATTTTCACATATTTGTTAAAGTGTCATTATGTTGTGACAGTATGGTATGAGAGATAATCTGTAAAAAAAACCCAATCTATTTCCTCTGCTTTTTCAAAGTGCTAGAAACAACCAGTCAGTGTCAGGAGAGTTTTACTGCTGTCAATCACTATCTCATTTAGCTGCTCATCCCTATGCTGCAGCTAGCATAGCCTGTTCTAAATGCTCAGTCTAGTTAGCATAGTTACCAATGACAGCAGATAAACATTTTTCCTGCAATGATAAGTTGTTTCTACCCAATTAGCATATTTAGCAGTGAGTTGAGGTTGATTGACAGCGCTAAGACCCGCCTCCTGGTTCTGATTGGTTGTTTTTGGTCAGGACGTTGCATTATTTTAGCCAGCAATAGCAGCACAAGGAGCAGGTGGAGGAGATTGATCTTTTCACAGATTATCTGTCTCATAACAAACTGTCACAACATGGTGACAGATTTAATAAATATGGAGAAAACATTTTTTATTAAAGTTATGTACTGCAGCTTGAATAAAATGCAACTACATAGCATTTCTTGAGAAGTCTGGATTGCTTCATGTATATTTTGCATGTTGCCTATGTCTGTTGCTCATAGGGAGAGATATTTCAGTATCTAAAACTAATAGAAAAAAATTAAGCAACCTACATGCATACTGTATGCAGACTGTTGGATGTAAAACTTATGAGCAGTAAATATTGTCTAGTTATCAGTATTGGACCAAAGAAAGCATGGCTGTTGCAAGCCTTTAAAATTGTGATGCTTTTGATGGATCAAATAGACTCAAAAAATTGTAACAGTAGCTTTGTGGGCGGGGGCCAATTTAATTTTTTGTCAGGGGACCCAAGATTCCTGGCAGCGCCCCTGGCCTCAGTAATTAACAGCAGTTGTGGGAGGCTTTTATTATGAAGGGTTAAGTGTGTAGAAGTGTAGTTCAGGCTCAGATGAGAGTCTGAATGTGAGAAAGTGTCATAAACGGGAGGATTTATTGACTTTATTATTTTATGTTGCAGTGAGGAGAATCTGTTGATGTAAATCAGTTTTACATCTGAATATTTGCTTTAAATTAAACATTTAGTGATTATCAGATCAAACATTTAGTGATTATCATATCAACACAGCTTCAGTCCCACAGAGAGATTTTATTTTCTAAACATAAGGAGTAAAATATGAGTTTCATCTTAAACCTGCTCTTTGTTCCAGCGCATCATCCTGTAATAATACTGCAGCGCCCTCTGCTGGACGCATGGAAACACTGCAACCAGTTAAAAGAGCAAAAATCTTCATAAAACAGAATAAATACAAGACAAATGAGACGGTGCGTTTGTGTCTGCGGGTTTCCATGGTGACGTCCTCCTGATGCGTTGTCTAGGAGACGGCAGATGGTCAGAAAGGATTCCAGGTGAAGGACACACCTGTCCTCAGTTCACCTGTCAGACCATCTCGTACTGGTTGGTGCTGATGAAGTGGGCCAAGCAGCAGGCCAGAGACGTCCCGACCACCTGAGACAGAACCGGGTCACACTGGGTCCAAACATCAGTAACCTGTGAAGGTCAGGGGTCAGTACCTGAGAGAAGGCGATGCCAAAGGTCACGCCAGCTATGACGGCCATGTTGTTCTCTATGAAGGACACCACCAGCTCATAGCAGCCCTGCAGAGACACAGAGATGGGTCATCCGTCCGTGCATCCATCCATCCATCCAGCCGTCCGTCCATCCGTACAGGTACATTTTCCTCACACATATAAAAGTTTCATTAATGTGTAAAGAAGGCAGTAAAAGGTAACTGAGATCAGCATTTTCAACCAACTGAATGAGTGAATTGTTGCAGATTTCAGCTTCCTGGAGGTTTCAATCCCCTTCAGTCAGAACTATCCTGGTGTATAACTGTGACCTCCTGACCTGTCTGTAGACTTTGTGTGCAGCCAGAGTCGGATTCTTCAGGTCAGCTTTGCTGCACTCCACATAGGTAACACAGCAGCTGGCAGGGATACCGCTGGCAGGAAAATACACACTGCTGAACCAGCTGGTGAAATTCTGGACTCCACAGCAGTGTAACTGAGGAAACATCCAAAAAGACAAAAGACGCGACGTTTAAAGACCGATTTTTGGATTTCTTATGAGTAAACTAGTGCATCGTCTGTGTATGGTGTAATCTGCAGGTTGCCATGGTGAATGTAGAGACACCGTTAATTGATAAATATGGATATTGTTCTTTCAAAGACAAAGATAGAGAATAAAAAGATTAAAAATTAGAAACCAGGAAACCCTGAGGAACGCTACGACCAGCTAAGGGTTAAACTCTGCTGTACTCACTGTGCGCTGGACGCTGTCCACTGCCATGCTCCTCTCATCGTATCCATTGTACCACATGACGGCCTCAGAGTACGACGTCAGGAAGGTCCCTTTAATCTGGCGACACACAGCCGATCAGGTGATTTACCGAGTCAAACGTCTGAAATGAACCAGAATGTTTCAGACCTCGTGACGAAAGATGAATCCAGAGATTCCAGCGACGAGTTCAATCATGAATACCAGAGACAGAAACACTGCATACTGGAAGAGGTCAGAGGTCAAGATGAGACATTCTGCTTCCTGTAATCATGTTACTCTGTTAATCTGTGTCCCCTCAGGGTGTAATCTGAAGAGATCTCCCACCAGTTTGAGCATCCAGGGCCGACCCCTGCAGGTGGCGAAGCAGCCGAACAGTCCGAACAGCACGATGGCGGCGCCGGTACCGACCAGCGCGTACGGAGCGTTGGTGGGGCTGCTGGAGATCAGCAGCATGTACGGCCCCAACATGAACTTCCACCACAACCCCACAGAGAGCAGGACCACACCTGTCACCTGAGGGGGCGGAGCCAGCGGTCAGACTGACGGCCAATCAGCTGCTTGTTTTAAATAAATCATGATTCCTGATCTCAGATCCTGGTTCTGATTCAGATGACAGAACCTGCCTGATTGTCTGTTTTTCAGTCAGACCAGAACTGGACCAGATGGCCGAGTCACAGGAAGGAGGCGGGTCGTGATTCAGCAGCACATGACTGAGAGCGAACAGCGGCAGCCAAGTGACAAAGTGACAACCAGACGAGAACCAGAGCAGCAGCGATGCTAACGGTTCAGATTCACTGATGCAAGGTGAATTTAATAAGAACATTCAGGTCATTAATGATTCATTTCTGTTCCTCTGATGACAGGGAAAATATTATAAAGCTCCAAAATACAGAAAAATAACAATAATTCATATCCAGTCAATGTGAGGAAATGTTGATGAATCTGATCCCTCTGAGGTTCAATAGAGCAGGATGGAGACAAAAGGTTCTGTTCAGCAGCACAAACTGTCCAGACCGGGTCCAAAAAAATCTAATCATTACATTCCTAACATAATGAATCTGATTACTCATGCCAAAAGTTATTGGTTTTCTTGTGTAAGTTAATTTATTAATTTTATCTCAAGTCATAAAGTCAGATTATTCTTTTTACTTTCAATTAACAAAATCTAATTATATAAAACCAGTTGAAAAGAAAAGATGTTAATAATGAATTTATCTGATGGAGGTTCAGCTCCTACCTGACTCTAGAAACCAGGATCTACCTGCAGAAGAAGAAACGTAAACTCTGCTCCTCTTCCTCAGCCTGCCAGAGGAGGAAGAGGAGGAAGAGGAAGGTCCTCACCCAGAAGATGAAGGAGTAAAACAGCAGCAGCGTCTTCAGGATGAAGATCACCGGTTTGGTCTCCATCCTGCTGGGAGCCATCATCAGTCTGACTTCAACTGGACCCTCTGCTCCTCTTCCTCTGTCTTATGGGCTGAGGAAGGCTCTCTGAGGCGTCAACCAGCGCCCTCTGCTGGAGGGAAATATAACTGCAACATCCTCAAACGGTACAGGGACTTTTCAGAATCAGTTCGGTTAAAGTTTGTTTTTAGAGTTTTTACGGAGCGGTTCTGGATCGGTTTGGGTTCTGGGTCAACGCAGATGAACGTGTGACCATCCAGAATGTGTCGGGGTGGTAGTGGGTGGGGGTAGATGGGGGTGAGACCCCCCTCACCTCCGTGTGAATTGTGTGGTCACGGTGTGAAGTATGATGGTCACATGGTGCGTCCTCTACAGACCAGCCCTCAGTAGGACAGAAACCAGAGAGAAACCGGGTCATCACCGCGGCCCGCGTGACGTTCTGCTGGAGCCGCCACATTAAAGGCTCAGCAGCACTGAGGTCCGGTTCTGACTCTGCTTGATGTTTGCCGCAGGTGGTGTTTGGGCTGAAGACAGATGACGGAGCTGTCAGAGCATCCGTCACACAGTCAGAGTAACACAGAGGTTCTTGTTCTTTCACAGCCAGATTCGGTCCAGGACGGCCCGATAAACACGGCTTTAACCAACCGCTGCTGCTCCAGCTTCAGGTCATAACCAGGTTCTACAGAACTGGGCCTCAGAACAACAACCCCAAAGGAAATGGACCTGGTCCTGGACACCAACCAGGTCTGAAAAGAACATCGGTCCAACATCGCTTTCTGACGCTAGTCGATCATCCAGTTTGAAGTTTACAAATCCGATCAGATCAACGTTAGAAACACTGCTGAACAGAACCATGGAGGTTCTGTTGGGTCAGAGGAGGTTCTGTTCTTTAGGTCAGTTAGTTTTACATCAATTATTTCTATTTGCTAAAAGCAGAAACCGTAGATAAAACATCTTTTAATTTTTTCTTCAAGCTCAAAAGTTCACATCCAATCAGCAACCAGGTTTTTACTTCCTGTCTTTAGATGTTCTTTAAATGTTTTTACATAATGGTCTTTCCTCATGATGTCATGAAGGTCCTGCTGCAGTGAAACAGCCCTCAGCATGATGCTGCCACCCCATGCTTCACAGAGTGGATGGTAAGCTTCCTGCTTTCCTCCAAATGTAGCAATGATCGTTATAACCAAACAGTTTAGTCTCATCAAATGAAACTCTTTGTCTGTGGACATCTAAACCAACTGATCTGAACTTCATGACCGAAGATCAACTAACTCACCTGGTAACCACATCACAGGATGCAGCTTCCAGGAACACCTTATATGGTCACTGAAGATGCTAGTATTCATGTATAAAATATGTTTTTAAACTGTTGTGACTCTAAAACAGGAAGTGACATCAGTGAGGGGAGCACCTGATGGAAGGAGGAATCTTCCTACACCTAAAACTACAGATCTTTCATCAAGACGCTTTCCCTGCATCTCAAACAGCAGCTCCCCTGCTGGTCAGGATTCAGAATGCAGCTTCATTCTGACCCGACTATTGAAGGATAACACAGAAACTCAAACAGGTTTCATCAAGTTTTATTTTCTCTAGACAGTCATCGTCATGTAGCTCACAGTTGTCCTTACAGATGGTGAAATCAGACGAAGCAGATTAATTTATTGAAGATTTGTGGAAATCCTTTCAGAACCTCGGAGGTTCTCTGTATCATCTGAAGTATCTGGAACAGAACCCCCAGCAGTTCAACACAGCCAGGATGATGAGACGATCACAGCTTCGTCCTCTAAACCCGTACTGACCAGGGCGTGAAGGTTCCTGGCTCAGCTGGAGGGCACTGGGAGGAAACCAGCAGAACCAAACAATCAGGAAGGTTTTATGTCTGCAACGGTGAAGCATGTTCCTGGAGGTTTTCATACCAGTTTGGTGAATCGGTCACAGCAGGCATTGCGGATCCTTTCTGCTGAGGCCGGGCTGTCCAGCCTAAAGGGTCCCATCATTTCTGACTCCGCCCGGGCGGCTCTGACCGCGTCTTTGGTGGCGTAGAAAACAGACGCCGCCAGGAAGAGAGGAGGCTCGCCCACCGCCTGGTAGAGAGAGAGTCTGTTTATAATGTTCTGCTATTTATGACAGCAGGGATGTTTCTGTCTGCTGGGTCAGCGATGTTACCTTGGAGGCAAAGATGGCCTTTTCATTGGGAGCATCTCGGAGCAGCGAGACGGTCAGCTGAGTGGGAATGTCGCCAAAGGCTGGAATCTTGTAGGAACCAGGACCCCGAGTGAGGAGGACCCCCTGGGGGGAGTAATGGAGCTCCTCCAGCGTGAAGAGGCCCAGACCCTGCATGAAGGCCCCCTCAACCTGCACCCACAGGAGAAGATGTAGACCAGACGGGGGATCCGGTTAAACCATGGCAGAGTGTTTGATGACCTACCTGTCCGATGTCGATGGCTGGATTCAAACTGTGACCTACGTCCATCACTATAATAGTGCTCAAGTTCTGCCACACAAAATGACAAGAAAAGTCAAAAAGCCTTCCCTTTAGCAGGTTGAAAGTATTCTGAGGGTTAAAGTATAAAGACAGTACATACCTTGTGAGCTCCGGTCAGACAGTCTATCTCCACCTCTGAACAAGCCACTCCGTAGCTGTAGTAGTTGAAGGCTCTGCCTGAGTTGGTGTCAAAGTCATAGCCCAGATCTGGAGTCCTAACGAAGCAAAGGAAACCCTTCCAGTTTGGCTGAATTCAAATCAAAGCAGTGACTGAACTTGAAAGCTCACTTGTAGAAGCCGTTGGCACTGAGGTTGACTCTGTCGAAGTAAGCAGCATTCACCTAGAAAACACAAACCAACATTGGGATATTTAAAAGACCCAAGATGTTGGGTTCATCTAGATTAAAGATAAAGAAGGCCGTGTGACTTATTGGTTCTTCTCACCCAGTCCTCCCAAGATCCTTTGGGATTCTTGGTCTTAAACCGCTCCAGGCGCTTCAGCAGAGTCTCACAGGCGTTCTGAACGGCCGCCCCGTTGAGGTCGGAGGATGCGGACGCAGCGGTGGCGCTAGTGTTAGCCACGGTGTTGGTGCTGGTCTCTGAGATGAAAATCTTTGAACAGGGAATACCCAGAACCCTGCTGGCAACCTGGAGACAGTTCAGATGCACACGATGCTGAACTTATTTCCTCGCATATTTTAATATACCACCTTTATACAGTAATTTATTTTTCTAGAAAGCTGCTGTTTTTTGATGGCCATAAGGTGGGGCTGTTCCTTCTTAAATAAGGTAAAATCAGTAACTGAAGATGTGATTGATGATTTAAAGAGGGTTGTGTGTTAACAAGTTGTTATTTCAGTTCTCCACCTGGACCATCTTGGTGTGAAGTCCCTGTCCCATCTCTGTCCCTCCATGACTCAACAACACAGAGCCGTCTGTGTAGATGTGGACGAGAGCACCAGCCTGAAGACAAAGAACACAGTATGAATAAACTCCTTAGATTCCTCAAAAACTGCTTGACCTGCAGTAGATCACTGTCCAGTAGAGCGAACCTGATTGAGGAAGGTGGCTGTAAAGCTGATGCCAAACTTAGTGGGCACGATCGCAAGTCCTCGTTTGGTCCATCGGTTCTGTCTGAAATGAAACATAAAAATCTTTTTATGCACTTTTTTTACTTCTGAAGTAAAGGAGGTCAAAGCTAGTCAGAAACATCCATCAGTCTAGTTGTTGTCAGTTTGTAGCTAAACGTTTCCTTCAGATTCATTAGTTTTACCTGTTAAAGAGATCAGCAGCAGCTCGTCGTTGCTCGTATTCAGACCGTGAAAGACATTCGTCCCAGCAGCGATCCAGTGTGAGCCCATGCAGGATCTGGTTGTAGGGCGTTGACTCTCCCTCCAAGTACAGGTTCAACCGGCGCACCTGTAGGGGAACAGACACGTTAACTGGACAGTCCTACACCAGAGTCCATTCATTCATGGACAGACCTGCTCAGGTGAGCGGCCCAGACTATGAGCCACATCTGTAATCCAGTTCTCAGCGACCATCATGCCTTGAGGCCCTCCAAAGCCTCTGAAGGCCGTGTTGGATGGGAGGTTGGTGCGACACATGAAACCTTGGCCACGCACGTTTGGTATATGGTATGAATTTTCCATGTGGAATAGAGCACGCTCCATAATCTGAATGAGTACAAAGAAGCAAAGTATCGTCAGCATAGCGGGTGATGAAAAGAAGAGAAATCCTGGTTGTGGATGAAACTCACTGCCTGGGAGAGATCCATGGAGTTTCCAGAATTGCTGTAGAAAGCCACATCCAGAGCGACTACCTTCCCACTCTGGAGGAAACCAACCTACGACAGAAACAAGGAGTGAAGCTCAGATCCTCCCAATAATGTTACCTCTGTCAGAAGCTTAGGTGAACTCTGTATACTTTGTATTTCCCATAGAACGGATGACGACCTCCAGTGATCAGCATGTCCTCATCTCTGTCCAGCATACACCTGACAGGTCTCTTCAACCTGGAATACACAAAACTCTTTAAATCTTTGGAGTTTCAGAGTTATAACATGGAACAAGGGTACACCTACTTGTTTGCTGCCACGGCAACAACAGTGGACAACACGGTGGTCCGACTTTCTTTCCCTCCAAACCCTCCACCCATCCGCTTAACTCGTACCAGCACCCTATTGGCTGGGACACCCAAGGCCTTTGCTACAAAAGACTGAAGAACAAGAGACAGACCAAAATGTGTCAGATAGGAGGGTTGATACTTTCTACTCTGAATGAAAGTGAACATTTAAACTTGGTCTTGTCAGAAGAAATAGGGTTATTTGTGGTTTTAGTTTTTGAACATGGCTGACAGCTTCCTGAGGCGTACCTGTGTTATGGACGTTGCAGAGATTTCTGATTGTTACCTGAGAGTCAGAAGGTGATTGGCTGGAAATGAAGAGCTCCATTTCTCCATCTTCTCGGGGAACAGCTAGAGTGACGTTTGTCTCCAGGTAAAAATGCTCCTGACCTCCCATATGGATCTCACCTTAGAGACAGTCATTGGCTAATTACTATCTAATTAACCAAGGTCAGATGGAGGTCAATGGGCAGATTGTTTTACCCTCTAATATGTGATCTGCTTGTTTAAAGCCTGCTTCCAGGTTTCCATTTTGGATGGTTCTGATTGGTTCATAGAAGGACTGGGCAGCAATGGCCTCCTGTTAAAGGAAACAAAAATGTGGTTCAGTGAGTTCTACTTTGATTACTGAGCATTCAGGTGTTTCTGGTCTCACCTGGATGGTGACGATGGGCTTCAGCTCTTCATACTGGATCTTCACAGCTTTGGCAGCTCTCTGAGCATGAAGCTGAGAGTCGGCCACCACGGCACCGATGATGTGACCTACACAGGTCACCTGGGAAACAACAGACGCATCATTAACCTGAACATGACAGAACCACCTGATTGATCGGTCTGACAGAAACACACCTGGCCGTCGGCGAAGACTGTCTCGTCTTGACTTACTCCAGTTACGTTACTGCCAGGAACGTCACTGGCAAAAAGACAGCAGACAACTCCTAGACACCGTTCTGCCGCTGATATGTCCACAGAGCTGCAGTAAACACACGGCAGGTGAGACCGGACAGGTGTGTGTTACTGTCCAGGTGTGACTGCAGTGTGTCTTACAGTATCCTAGCGTGAGCCTTGGTGCTGGTGATGAGGGCCAGGTAAAGCTCGTTCTCGTAGAGAGGGACATCGTCACAGTAAACTGCCTCACCTGTGGCCTGCTTCAAGGCTGACAGGTGCATTATGGGACGGCCCACCATGTCGTCCTGGTTCTGCCCCTCTGGCACTGCCTGGAAGTCAAGCAGAGAATTACACTCCTGGACATTAGATGTGTTTGTCTGCATGGTGGAGGTGTGTTTGCTGTACCTGGTAGACCTGAACGCTGGACGGTGTCTCTGGATGGTAAACCTCTGTGGCACTCAGACACTCTGAGCTAACCTCCTGAACACTCAGACCCTGACAGATCAACAAATCTTATGAAACTGTCTGGTTTTACTTTCATTAGATGGAAGAAGTTGAACTGAATGAGACAAACCTCCAATCTGAGCTTCTGCAGAACCGTCAGGTAGAACTTGTAGAAAAGGCTTAGGGTCAGGGTCTGCCGGTACGTCACCATGCCACCAGGTGCTGAGGGGTCGAGGCTTATCTCCTCAGCCAATGAGGAGCAAGCCTCCTGAAGAAGTTCCTCCCCCCACTGCCTGCATAACGCAGCACATTGTTGAATTCAATCTTCCTCTAACTGTTTGATCTTTACCCTTCAGTTCTTACCTTCCCAGCAGCCGGTTTGCCGTCTTTTTGGCCAGTACCGTCACCGGCGCCATGCCACCATAACTGAGCCTCAGGTCTTTAACTATATCAGTCCCAGGAGAGAAGATGGCGCTCATCGCCGCAGTGACGATGCTGATGTCATCCTCACGGCGTGGGGACTGCTTGAAGGCTGAGACAAACTGACACTGTGGAGAGAGTAAAGGTCAGCTGCCTCAAATAAGAGAGTCAGGATGAAAGTAGGCAGAGAAGGTTATCAGTAGAGGACAACCAGATTTAGGTTAAGGCTTCAAGACATTCATGATAGTTTGGTGAGAGACCATAGTTCTGATGTGACTCCAACCTTCTTGCTGTATGGGATGAGTATAGAGAGCAGAATCTCCTGAGGTCGTACAGTTGTCTTCCTGTAACCTGTGAAGAAACTGTCGTCCATCTGAACCTGCCGACTGCCATCTAGTGGATAGAGAAGTGAAGGGTGGCAATTAAAATGCAGTCATAGGAAAATAGAAAAGTTTTCTTGATTTCCTATGATATTTGGCTCCAGAGAGCTTCATGGTCTCACATCACCCTTCCACCACCGTGCTTGACAGTTGGTTCTGTCCATAATGGTCCAACATCTCTATGTTGGTCTCATCTGTTCAGAGGACAGGTTGTCTACAAATTGATGGACTTGAAGATGACCCAGGTAGATGGGCAACACTAGATGCCTCTCTGATGTCTTTCCATCAAACTGATGAACTTTCTGTTCTACAGTTTCTGCAGCACCTCAAATATTTTACTGAAGCAGCAAAAGGTTTACCCATTATGATCATTATAGAGATTAATGTGGGATTTGCTGTTAATCATCTGCAAAGACCTGAATGAGAAGATCTAACTGAATTACTCATGAACCTCTTGTCCTGTAGAACAGGAAGCCTAAAAGGTCAAAAGGTTCATGAGTTAGAAAACATTCAACACTCTGTTGCACAAGTACTGGTGAAAACTTATGTAACAGGCTGTTTACATGCAGAAAGATGTCCAGTTTGGACTCTTGATTAAAGGTCGCTTAAGCTCCGCCCCCTCTGACAAACAGAGTGACATCAGGACGGTTTGTTTCTCAGTGACTGAATCTTTAGGAGTCTGGAATCATTTTCACACAGAAACAGAACCAGATAAACCAGGAGGAAATGTTCTACCTTTGTCCCTCAGTGTGAGTTTACAGCCCGCCGCCATAAACACAGGGTTGAGGTCTGATATGGGACTGGCTGTCATGATGTTTCCACCAATGGCCTGAAAACACAACCAGTTACACAGACTGTGTGATGACTTCAGATGATCTGAACGTTCTTTAGAAACTCACAGCTACGTTACGGATCTGCTGTCCTGCAAACCATCGCAGCTGCTCCAAGATGGCCTGGAAGACTTGAGTCTGATGAGGAGGAAGACTCTGAACGGCCTCTTTCAGCACCGCCCCCATGTGGCTGAGGGTGCATGCTGCACCAAACACGATGCCTAAAGACCAGACAGGATGCTTAGTCACGTCTTGTGCTGTATATTTTGGACTTTTAGTGTTAAAATGAAAGAAGTTTATGATGTTTGTGGTACTTTAGGAAGAATCATTCTCACCATCCTCAGTGTGAGTCACTGCGTTCAGCTCAGCGATGAAACCCAGAGCCAAGATCACAGGGTACACCATGTTTTTAAATTTGACTTCAATACCTGTAACAGGAATGATGGATGGATGGACGGATGGACGGACGGAAGCAAGGAAGAAAGGAGAAAACTCACCCACTTCGGTGTTTCCTACCACCAGTCGGGCGTCTGGATGTTTCCACTTCAGGAGCAGAAGCTCATCAAGGCTCTCTGGCTGCAGCCATGTTGTCCGGTCTCCATGGAAACACAGAGAACGTGATGATCTTTGACCTTTAGACAGATTCTATGGGAGAAGAAAGGCAAGAATAAAGGTTTACGTCATTCAGCAAATAATCAGTGAAGGGTTAAAATAACTTGGGAGTGGAATATTTTCTCACACAAAGTGTAAAATTATACTAAAAGTAATGATACTACAGCAGGTAGTATTTTAGTACTGTAGTACACCTGGACTGCTCTGGTTCCTTCATGTAGTTTATATTTTTGGCTGAAACAAAAGCCTATGTTCAACCATACGCAGATAATAGTCAGGTTTATATGTAACATATTCATGGTATTTTGCCTGGTTTAACTTCTGAAACCTCTTTGAATGAATCTCCAGAGGTGTTGTGTTCCTCACCATGAGTTCAGGGGGGAAGATGACTTCCTGTGTGGGATCGTACGGCTCAAAGTCTGCTGTGTTGAACAGAGATGTGGCCTCCTGTGAAACAATGTACATTTAATGCTGATCAAACCAACAATATTCGTACCCATATTGGCTTTTAGTGAGGCTTGCCTCTGGTTTGTCCTTTGACCCTTGGAAAGATCCGTTCCCATTGGTCATACAGCAGCCATTTTGTCCTTTGCCTCCACAGCATCCTCCTTCCTAGAAGAACACCAATTAAAATTGTTACTGTCTTCATGTGGACAGCTGGATGTACAGCTGGAATCTGCTGCTGTCTCATGGTAAACACCTATGAATCATTATTTTGTTTTTTTACACCTGGTAGTTGTTATTGTCTCTATGGTGACAGCTTATGGTCCCTACGTTGGTACAGACATGTTAAAGTTACTGAAACCAGAAACACGAAGCCATGTGTTCGTACCACTGTGAAGGTTTTGTATCCCTCCAGAATCGGTCTATATCCTGTACAGCGGCACAGATTTCCTGAAAGTGAAGATTATTTTCATTACTGCAACGAGAACGATTCAGATTAAGATGAGAGTCAGAGTCTGATGCCTCCAATAACAACAACCTTGGAAGGCCTCCTCCACGTCGGCCATGTTTGGAGTGGGGTTGTTCCTCAGCAGTGCGTACATGGACATGACGATTCCCGGAGTGCAGAAACCACACTGAGAGCCGTGAGACTTGGCGATCCGTTCCTGAACAGAGATGAATGTTAATGACACTGATGAAGCTTCAGACGGTGACACCTGGTCTCACCTGTACAGGGTGCAGCTTCCTCGCTACGCTGCCAATTCCCTCCACCGTTGTCACGGCAACCAGGTGTAGAGAGCACAGGGGTGCGAGGCAGGCGTTCACGGCGTAATGTCTGATATCAGTTGAAGACAACAGCTCATTGAGCATCTGTGAAATCAGTTTGTTGGTGTGAAAAGTCTCAGAAGTCAGATGGAAGCACATGACCGCAGTCCAGGCACAGTTCAATCACCCAGCGGAGGATACAGCAGCTGCTGCGGCTCCGCCTGGTATCGGGACAGCATGACGGTGCAGGCGCCGCATCCCCCTTCAGCACAGCCCAGCTTGGTTCCTGTCAGCCCCACTGAGGGACAAACACCGTGAGTTAATGTGGAAACCAGGGAATCATTGGTCAAATCTTCAGTCTGACCTCCTGACTGCTCATGTACTCAATGTTTAAGATACAAAACTACAATCCTGCTCTAAATCAGCAATAACCAGAGGAAGTCCAAACGTCTTCACTCAACCAGAGCCCTGAAGGAAAATCACCTTTCAAAGTTTGAGTCTTAAATCTTATAATGTTCAACATCGTGTCAGGATCTCTGGTCCTTCTCAAGATGCTAAATATCATGTCTCTCCTCAAACTCCGTTTTGATTCATCGTCCTGCTGTCTCCCATAAACAGGTTTTTCCATAAAACCCAGAAGGTTTTCACTAGAAACTGAGCCATTCTGTTTGATTCTGTTGATCCATCCTTCCTCTCCATCAGTCTCTCTCTGACCTTTGACCTTTTTCTAGTTGTACTTTCACTTCATTCTGGGGTTCATCTAGGGTCCCCTCATTTAAATCTTTATCACTGATTCCCTGTTTTCCCTTAAAGATGAAGAACTGTTGATGCAAAACGACTTTAACCGGATCGACTCTAAACTCAAACCTCGACTGAAATCCAACCTTTGTTTTGTGTCACAGATATTTTAGATAATTTTCACGCTGCGTTAGTCTTTATTGTCTTGATGTCGACACCTGGAAGTTGATGAATCTGTTCCTCTAAGTTTCAGATCTGAACTCTTGTTGTTGTTGACGTAGGTCCTGCTCTCTGATTGGTGCATAGATCTCTAACCTGACAGGAAGTTGATATAAAAATGTTGGACTTTAACTGGTTGCAGATGAAATGTGGGTCAGATCTCACGTTTTCTCCTCAGGTACGTCAGCAGAGTCACCTCAGGATCCGGGTTCTTTTCAACAATCTGCAACAGTTAACAGAATCAAAATCTAAACAAATAAAAATAATTTTAAAATTGTATTTAATAAATTAAAGTGATGTAAATTAAAAAAATAAAAATAATTAAAGTAAATTTACTTAAATTAAATTGAACATTTTAAGAATTAAAAAAATATTAAATGCACAAATAAAATAAATGAAATAAAAAAATATTACGGTGGATATTAAAAATAAGATTACATTCAAATAAAAATTTATATTTAAATTTTAATTTCTGAACATTTTTAAAATAAAAAGATAAACAAATAAAAAATGAAGAAATAATTTATAGGAAGAAATAATTTATAGTAATAATTAAATGAAAATTAAATACAAATACATAAACAAACTAGCAAATAAAATCTAATTTATAAAATCCAGACATACTGTAGCACCAGTCCTGTCATTATAAAACAAAAAATAATTCTTAAATGTAATAAAAACCATTTAAAATATAATAAATTGATTAAAATAACTTGACAAATAATTAAAAAAACAATAAATAATTCATTAAGGTACAATTGAAACATCTAAACCAGGGAAAAGACTAATAAATAAATGAGAATAAAACACAAATTTAGATTTCAATATTAAACCTCATTTATATAAACTAAACATTCTGGAGCCTCAGTGAAGGACGGATTGGGTCTGAAACCAGAACCAGCTGATTTATCAGATCAGATAAATCCTTTCTGAATATTTTCTGTTTTTTCCAAACTGCAGATGATGAATGAAGATTTCTCCATTCGGGTCAGTAGAACCGAGCCTGGTACCAGTGGGTCAACATGCAGCATGGGATCAGACTGAACTCCTGAGGTGAACCAGAACCAGAACCGACCCGGTCTTACCTTCCTTCCATTCACAAAGAAGATGAGCTCATCAGAGCCGGTCCGGTTCTGAGAGTCGGCCATGGTTCTGTTCCTGCTGGTTTCCATCCTGCTGGTTCTAATGAAGCTCCTCCAGAGGAAGGCCCTTCCTCTTCCTCCTCCCAGAACCTGCGGTCCAACGGGAGTCGGATCCGTTCCAGACATGTGAGGAGGAGTGACGCTGCTGTCGGGCCGACAACCCGCCACAGTCAGAACTTTGATCATAAACTTATTACACGCCTCTACAGGCTAATTATTCACAGCTGGGGGTCAAAGGTCAGGACAGTATGGCTTAGGTAACGGGTTTAGAGGCGTGAGGTCACGTGCTGCAGACATGGCGAGTAAAAACGACGATTATTAATCATAAAAATACGATAAAACACTCAATGCGCAGAAAAAACAAATAAATCATAACATTTTATTTAAATCCATCAACAAACTAAATACACACATCCAGTCAAACCTCTTATTATCAATAAGTTAAATATTTACACAGAAATATAAAAAAATATTTGAACCCTTTCCTGACCTAAAATCATGTTTATAATCCTGCTGATGGATCTCTAACCTTGACCTTTGACCCGCTCTGCTGAACTGGCTTTCTTTCACTGATTCAGTTTAAACCTTTAATTTTCTTTCTTTCCTCCATATTAAAGGTCGGATCCCGTTTGGATCCTGACTCACATCAGAGTCTCTTCACTCTGAGCTTCATGTGATTCACGGCTTCAAATCGATTTGATTTGCCCTCAAGAAACATCCACAAAGGCTCTGCTGTTGGTTACCATGGAGACGATGCAGCGTGTAAATGAGACGCGGCGCGGCGTTTTAATGTGAAACCTTTAACTGGTCAGAGCTACAAGCAGGGAACCGAACACACAGCCCTGAGGAACTCCACTCCCAACGTATGTTTTATATGTTTTTATTTCACATTTTAGGAATTAAAATTATACAAAAATACAACAATAATCTCCAAACATTTACATTTCAGCGCTATAGAGCCTTCAAACAGTAAAAAACAACCTAACACTGAGCAACGTGTCTTTATGGCTTCATCTGGAGGTCGGGTCCAGTTGGGTCGGGTCCAGTCGGGTCNGGGTCGGGTCAGGAAAGATCAGCTTGTTGGCCCCGGTTTGTCAAAACAGAAGAAGAACTTTGAGGTAAAAGACAAAAGATCAGTCTGAACATGTCTTTGGGTTTCATGTGTGAATCTGCCTTAAATTGTCTGTTGCAGGAAGGCTTTTATTTTGAAAATCATGAGGCTTGGACCAGGTGGAAGCCTCCGTTCTCCTCCCTCAGCCTCTCCCTCTTCCTGGCCTGCACCAGGCTGTAGACCACCGCTCCCAGTGTGTTCCTGTTCATGCTGAAGCCCCGCCCACCGCCACGCTCCACGAAGCTGGACCTCTCGTCCCGATTGCTCACGAAGAAGGTCCGGACCTGGAGGAGGAGACGCGTCAGAGCTTCACCTTAACGCCGCGACCTGGAGCTGAACTACCGACCTTTCCATGTCGCTCACTGATGCCTTTCACATGAATGTCCCCTCTGAGCTGCCGTAGGAAACCCTGCGCCACCAAAATGCAGCTGGTGGCTTCTGGGACCTGAAGGAGATGAAGATGATGATGATGGCTGCATAAGCTCCTCCCACAGACAGGTGCGCTCACCTGGATCCTCCCGCTGACCCCGGTGCTCTCCATCCGGCTCGCCATGTTCACCGTCGCCCCCCAGATGTCGTACTGCGGCTTGGTGGCGCCGATCACACCTGCAATTACCGGGCCGTGGGCGACACCTGCAGGCCAGAGAGAGAACTGCATGAAGACGGCTGAAGATTTTTATGGAAAAAATAAATAGGAAATACTGGAATTGAAAAAACTAAGAAGACATACATAAAATAAAAAGAAATCTAATTTATAAGAAAAAAAACCAAATATGATCATAAATTAAATATAAATATTTGAAAATTGTTTTTTTTAAATAAGGTGAGAATTTGAAATGAAATCCTTTGTCTGTGTGTGTTATATGCAGTGATGGCATAGTTACTTTGAAAAAGTAACTTTAATCAGATTACTGATTACTTCTTGAAAAAGTAACTTAGTTAGATTATTGACTACTTGATTTGGAAAGTAACTAAGTTACATTAAAAGTAACTTTTTAGTTACTATCAGCAGCTGCTAACAACAACGCTCCACCACCTGTGAAAGTTACATTGATCTTTGCCAATACTCAATTGTAAGTTATTTTATAATGGTAACATCAACAATGTGTCTCCACTCATAAGGTTGAACTGAAGAGGAGATTGTTTAATGGTTACAACAGTATATATAAAAAAACGTTAGTAATTTGTATTCTGTCCTTACACAGTGTGCTGAACTGCATTAGACAGATAGCGAACAAAGAACT